>JAAOOA010000825.1:20000-70000 GCA_012861695.1 Trematomus loennbergii
ATGGGGAAACCATAGACAGCCACAACATTTCAAACTCAATAATATGCTGTTTATAATCAGTATCTAAAAATACAACTAGTAACTATGACTACATTGAGGCGAGCGGGCAAGCCAAACCTCTCTATAACTTTCCCTAAGCCTCACCTTTCTGTATCCTCATTTCCCTTTTCTTCACTCCCCTCCCTCTCATATGACAACTCTTTCGACAGTTAAATAATAAATATCTTATGAACTAACCCTCCTCCTGCTGCTGCCAAGAGCTCGGAGCAGAGTTTACTCCTTGTAAAATAAAACGTCTGAAACAGTATTTGTTCGGCAGCCAGGAGCTTGTCGACAGGTGACCTGCTGGAGTAAATCTTTTCAATAATGTCAAAGGCAGCGCCAAAAATCTGCAAGTGTGTGCCCTACTTCTACACACACATCCGCACAGTTACAGAGACACACACACTGCGAGAACAATAACCCAAACTCAGACCGGCATCACATCTAACAGGGAAAGCACACAGACACACAATCAGAAGCTGATAGGGAATGACAAAATGGGAGTGACCAAAATGTATTCCATATTCACCCTTTCTCTCACACACACAAACACACGCACACAGATACATGTGTATTTGTATTGTTCTCCTCCTTGTCTTTCAGTACACACACACACAAACTCACCTGCTCCCGCGTCATGCTTTGCAGCTGCGTATGCCAGGAGGCGGAGTCAGAGCGGTGATAGGCGGGGGGCGGGGCGAAGTCCTGCAGTATGATTGGGTCTCGCTCCTGACACAGCGAGGTCAGGTGACTGATGTACAGCTTCAGCTTGCTGCGATTCTGATTGAGATCCAGGAGAGGAGAGAGAATCTGAAGGAGGAAGGGACAAACATCAGATGGATTCATTTTACAGCGCACAAAATATAATGATGAAAGGTCAATACTGCCTATGATTTGTAAATCTGTGCACACTATGGCCTTATGATAACAGGTCTTCACTGCAGAGAGAGTCAAACAACACTCAGTTTCATATATAGACGTTCCACTAATCAAGCCTAATGCAAAACACCTGCTTCTCTTTATTTATGATTGGCTGAAATCCATCGTTCAGTACAACCTGTTAAACAGTCACTATAGTTCCTACTAAAGCACCTATCCCAGACACACAACGTTATCATGTTTTTCTAAATCTGTGAAAAAACACAAAGCTGGTTGATCATTTACCGATATAACAAATCAAAAAGTCATTTTGGACAGGATCGTACAATTTCCGTCAAAATCCATTATTACCCGTCGGTCTGTGCACCTCGCGGGAGCGCGCCACAGCGTAAAGCATAAACTCCCAGACATTTAATTGATTTGTACGGCAAAGTGAGGTCTGGAAACTATATCATTTCCTTTTTGGAGGGCATCCATAACACGGCATAACACCGGAGCCCTGCTGCGGGGAAACTTTGGCGCTGTTCTGAGTTTGTTCTAATCTGTGAAAATGACAGACTGCTTTCAGATTTTTCCGTCATTGATAAAAAAATTCCGTCATATACGGAATATATTCGGTTAACGCGACCTCTGATCTCAACATATAAACCAATGTATCACTCAGTAACTTCATATGTTTGAACATCCTTGCAGATGCATGATGGAAATAGATGTGGGTAGTTATTGTTGGAGAAATAAAATCATATTGCTCACTCTTCGCTACAACAATGAAAGCTGACGGTAATTCAAAGTAACTGTCACTTCTGAGTCCTTACACCGCCTCTACACATACAGTCATAAACGGTAGTTTTTAAGGAAGTAAATGGCTCAAGTACAGGTTTCTTCCGGTGAGGACCTGCCAGTAGGTTCCAGTCCATTACGAAATGCATTACTGAACATTTTCCTCCAGAGGACAGAGGGAGAAGCAAAGGAGGCAGAGGGGAAATGATGGAGTTAAACTAAGGCTGCAGGGTTGCTACACCCTCTGCATTTCATAACACTCTGCTGTCTGTTATGATGTATGCTGACGGCTGCATGCAACGAGGACGCAATCGCTCAGTCATGTTATATGCCAATATGTGAACCCCTCTTGAAAAGGAATCTGGCTTTAATGCTTTAAAAACACTCTCAACACATGTGCAACAGCTGTTCTCTAACACTTTCTAATCCTGACTATGCTGTAAAAAAGCTTTAAAAAAAATACGCCACACTTTCCAGACCCGCAGCAAAGCTCTGTGGATCAAAAACACGACAAATGAGAAACAGACACACACACACACACACACACACACACACACAACACACACACACACACACACACACACACACACACCTCTATAAAGCTTCATTTACACCACGGAGGCACCTCTAAGCTAGGCAATTCATTTTCAAATTGATACAAGTCAGAGCTGAGGGTCATTAATCATCTTTCTAAAATATTGAAAAACGTGTCATTCCAAAACACTGAATTCCTCATTGAGAAACATTCACACCTCTTCCCTGTCTTTTTTCACTGAAGCATCTAATACCACTGCAGACCATTAACCATGTCAACTGCCATGAACAATGCTTAGTGTGTTTTAGGAGTGCTCTCCTGCGTTTCAGTTATTCGTGAAGCATTTCATTCTTTAACTGTAGCACAGAATTCCCTCATTGAAAAAGACACAATCACTCACTGTTCTGTTGTAATGCGCTATGGCAAATTACCCGCCTTACACACCAAGGAAAAGTGTGTCTGCGCTGTATGTGTGTGTAAAACTACCCATGAAGCCAGGAAGAAAAAGAGAGGCTGGTCTGCCTGTCTCAGCAGGGAGGTGCTACCGCTAATTAATAACCAGGGTCAAACTTAGATCCGCTGGTGAACCTGTGGGCTTTAAGCACCCCAAAGGGAAATCCCACTGCAGGGACTGAGCTGTGCTAAAAGCATGTGCTACTCATATGTGGTGTTGCCTCCACTGGCCTGTCAGTAGATCAGACCTAATACTACTCTTCGAATAAAGTGAGACCAAACTTAAAGAGGACATAATCTGTTCATTTTCAGGTTCATATCAGTAAGTAGTGTCTCTACTTTAAAGAGTCCTCTCCTGCTGATGTTCAGGTGTATATCAGTATGTAGTGTCTCTACTTTAAAGAGTCCTCTCCTGCTGATGTTCAGGTGTATATCAGTATGTAGTGTCTCTACTTTAAAGAGTCCTCTCCTGCTGATGTTCAGGTGTTTATCAGTATGTAGTGTCTCTACTTTAAAGAGTCAACTCCAGCTGATGTTCAGGTGTATATCAGTATGTAGTGTCTCTACTTTAAAGAGTTCTCTCCTGCTGATGTTCAGGTGTATATCAGTATGTAGTGTCTCTACTTTAAAGAGTCCTCTCCTGCTGATGTTCAGGTGTATATCAGTATGTAGTGTCTCTACTTTAAAGAGTCCTCTCCTGCTGATGTTCAGGTGTATATCAGTGTGTAGTGTCTCTACTTTAAAGAGTCCTCTCCTGCTGATGTTCAGGTGTATATCAGTATGTAGTGTCTCTACTTTAAAGAGTCCTCTCCTGCTGATGTTCAGGTGTATATCAGTATGTAGTGTCTCTACTTTAAAGAGTCCTCTCCTGCTGATGTTCAGGTGTATATCAGTATGTAGTGTCTCTACTTTAAAGAGTCCTCTCCTGCTGAAGTTCAGGTGTATATCAGTATGTAGTGTCTCTACTTTAAAGAGTCCTCACCTGATGATGTTCAGGTGTATATCAGTATGTAGTCTCTACTTTAAAGAGTCCTCTCCTGATGATGTTCAGGTGTATATCAGTATGTAGTGCCTCTACTTTAAAGAGTCCTCTCCTGCTGATGTTCAGGTGTATATCAGTATGTAGTGTCTCTACTTTAAAGAGTTCTCTCCTGCTGATGTTCAGGTGTATATCAGTATGTAGTGTCTCTACTTTAAAGAGTCCTCTCCTGCTGATGGTCAGGTGTATATCAGTGTGTAGTGTCTCTACTTTAAAGAGTCCTCTCCTGCTGATGTTCAGGTGTATATCAGTGTGTAGTGTCTCTACTTTAAAGAGTCCTCTCCTGCTGATGTTCAGGTGTATATCAGTGTGTAGTGTCTCTACTTTAAAGAGTCCTCTCCTGCTGATGTTCAGGTGTATATCAGTGTGTAGTGTCTCTACTTTAAAGAGTCCTCTCCTGCTGATGTTCTGGTGTATATCAGTATGTAGTGTCTCTACTTTAAAGAGTCCTCTCCTGCTGATGTTCAGGTGTATATCAGTATGTAGTGTCTCTACTTTAAAGAGTCCTCTCCTGCTGAAGTTCAGGTGTATATCAGTATGTAGTGTCTCTACTTTAAAGAGTCCTCACCTGATGATGTTCAGGTGTATATCAGTATGTAGTGTCTCTACTTTAAAGAGTCCTCTCCTGATGATGTTCAGGTGTATATCAGTATGTAGTGTCTCTACTTTAAAGAGTCCTCTCCTGCTGATGTTCAGGTGTATATCAGTATGTAGTGTCTCTACTTTAAAGAGTTCTCTCCTGCTGATGTTCAGGTGTATATCAGTATGTAGTGTCTCTACTTTAAAGAGTCCTCTCCTGCTGATGGTCAGGTGTATATCAGTATGTAGTGTCTCTACTTTAAAGAGTCCTCTCCTGCTGATTTCAGGTGTATATCAGTATTTAGTGTCTCTACTTTAAAGAGTCCTCTCCTGCTGATGTTCAGGTGTATATCAGTATGTAGTGTCTCTACTTTAAAGAGTCCTCTCCTGCTGATGTTCAGGTGTATATCAGTATGTAGTGTCTCTACTTTAAAGAGTCCTCTCCTGCTGATGTTCAGGTGTATATCAGTATGTAGTGTCTCTACTTTAAAGAGTCCTCTCCTGCTGATGTTCAGGTGTATATCAGTATGTAGTGTCTCTACTTTAAAGAGTCCTCTCCTGCTGATGTTCAGGTGTATATCAGTATGTAGTGTCTCTACTTTAAAGAGTCCTCTCCTACTGATGTTCAGGTGTATATCAGTATGTAGTGTCTCTGCTTTAAAGAGTCATCTCCTGCTGATGTTCAGGTGTATATCAGTATGTAGTGTCTCTACTTTAAAGAGTCCTCTCCTGCTGATGTTCAGGTGTATATCAGTATGTAGTGTCTCTACTTTAAAGAGTCCTCTCCTGCTGATGTTCAGGTGTATATCAATATGTAGTATCTCTACTTTAAAGAGTCCTCTCCTGCTGATGTTCAGGTGTATATCAGTATGTAGTGTCTCTACTTTAAAGAGTCCTCTCCTGCTGATGTTCAGGTGTATATCAGTATGTAGTGTCTCTACTTTAAAGAGTCCTCTCCTGCTGATGTTCAGGTGTATATCAGTATGTAGTGTCTCTACTTTAAAGAGTCCTCTCCTGCTGATGTTCAGGTGTATATCAGTATGTAGTGTCTCTACTTTAAAGAGTCCTCTCCTGCTGATGTTCAGGTGTATATCAGTATGTAGTGTCTCTACTTTAAAGAGTCCTCTCCTGCTGATGTTCAGGTGTATATCAGTATGTAGTGTCTCTACTTTAAAGGGTCCTCTCCTGCTGATGTTCAGGTGTATATCAGTATGTAGTGTCTCTACTTTAAAGAGTCCTCTCCTGCTGATGTTCAGGTGTATATCAGTATTTAGTGTCTCTACTTTAAAGAGTCCTCTCCTGCTGATGTTCAGGTGTATATCAGTATGTAGTGTCTCTACTTTAAAGAGTCCTCTCCTGCTGATGTTCAGGTGTATATCAGTATGTAGTGTCTCTACTTTAAAGGGTCCTCTCCTGCTGATGTTCAGGTGTATATCAGTATGTAGTGTCTCTACTTTAAAGAGTCCTCTCCTGCTGATGTTCAGGTGTATATCAGTATTTAGTGTCTCTACTTTAAAGAGTCCTCTCCTGCTGATGTTCAGGTGTATATCAGTATGTAGTGTCTCTACTTTAAAGAGTCCTCTCCTGCTGATGTTCAGGTTCATATCAGTATGTAGTGTCTCTACTTTAAAGAGTCCTCTCCTGCTGATGTTCAGGTGTATATCAGTATGTAGTGTCTCTACTTTAAAGAGTCCTCTCCTGCTGATGTTCAGGTGTATATCAGTATGTAGTGTCTCTACTTTAAAGAGTCCTCTCCTGCTGATGTTCAGGTGTATATCAGTATGTAGAGTCTCTACTTTAAAGAGTCCTCTCCTGCTGATGTTCAGGTGTATATCAGTATGTAGAGTCTCTACTTTAAAGAGTCCTCTCCTGCTGATGTTCAGGTGTATATCAGTATGTAGTGTCTCTACTTTAAAGAGTCCTCTCCTGCTGATGTTCAGGTGTATATCAGTATGTAGTGTCTCTACTTTAAAGAGTCCTCTCCTGCTGATGTTCAGGTGTATATCAGTATGTAGTGTCTCTACTTTAAAGAGTCCTCTCCTGCTGATGTTCAGGTGTATATCAGTATGTAGTGTCTCTACTTTAAAGAGTCCTCTCATGCTGATGTTCAGGTGTATATCAGTATGTAGTGTCTCTACTTTAAAGAGTCCTCTCCTGCTGATGTTCAGGTGTATATCAGTATGTAGTGTCTCTACTTTAAAGAGTCCTCTCCTGCTGATGTTCAGGTTCATATCAGTATTTAGTGTCTCTACTTTAAGAGAGGTCTTAAAGAGTCCTCTCCTGCTGATGTTCAGGTGTATATCAGTATGTAGTGTCTCTACTTTAAAGAGTCCTCTCCTGCTGATGTTAGGTGTATATCAGTATGTAGTGTCTCTACTTTAAAGAGTCCTCTCCTGCTGATGTTCAGGTGTATATCAGTATGTAGTGTCTCTATTTTAAAGAGTCCTCTCCTGATGATGTTCAGGTGTATATCAGTATGTAGTGTCTCTACTTTAAAGAGTCCTCTCCTGCTGATGTTCAGGTGTATATCAGTATGTAGTGTCTCTACTTTAAAGAGTCCTCTCATGCTGATGTTCAGGTGTATATCAGTATGTAGTGTCTCTACTTTAAAAGTCCTCTCCTGCTGATGTTCAGGTGTATATCAGTATGTAGTGTCTCTACTTTAAAGAGTCCTCTCCTGCTGATGTTCAGGTTATATCAGTATTTAGTGTCTCTACTTTAAAGAGTCCTCTCCTGCTGATGTTCAGGTGTATATCAGTATGTAGTGTCTCTATTTTAAAGAGTCCTCTCCTGATGATGTTCAGGTGTATATCAGTATGTAGTGTCTCTACTTTAAAGAGTCCTCTCCTGCTGATGTTCAGGTGTATATCAGTATGTAGTGTCTCTATTTTAAAGAGTCCTCTCCTGATGATGTTCAGGTGTATATCAGTATGTAGTGTCTCTATTTTAAAGAGTCCTCTCCTGATGATGTTCAGGTTCATATCAGTATGTAGTGTCTCTACTTTAAAGAGTCCTCTCCTGATGATGTTCAGGTGTATATCAGTATGTAGTGTCTCTACTTTAAAGAGTCCTCTCCTGCTGATGTTCAGGTGTATATCAGTATGTAGTGTCTCTACTTTAAAGAGTCCTCTCCTGCTGATGTTCAGGTGTATATCAGTATGTAGTGTCTCTACATGTCTCCATGCTTTAATGTTCAAAAAGCTCTTTATTGTTCTCATACTGCCTGTGCAGCAGCACCTCTTTTCACTCTCTGTCTGAAACCAGAGCCCAGTCTGCTCTGATTGGTTAGCTGGCCGGCTCTGTACTGATTGGTCAACCGCTTAGAAATGGAGCGCTAGCCAATAGAAGAGTGTTTCATAGTGATGTCACTATAATAATAAAAAAAAGCGCTTACAAGCAAGTAAAACAAAAAAACAACAAAAGTGCTAAGCTAGGTGGAATAAGGGCGAGGGTTAGTGGATTATGAGTTGAAGGCAAGAGTGAAAAGGTGAGTTTTGAGGGATTGTTTGAATGATGTGAGAGTGTTGGCGGATCTGACGTGGCTGGGGAGGGAGTTCCAGAGTGTGGGGGGGGGGGGGGGGCTGCAGCGAAGACCCTGTCACCCCAGGTCCGGAGCTTTGTCCTGATGGGCTGCAGTAGGTTAGCTTCAGCAGACCTGAGGCGACGGGTGGGGGTGTGTCGTTGGATGAGGTCACAGAGGCAAGGTTGTTGAGGGCTTTGAAAGTGAAAAGTAATATTTCAAAGTCAATGCGGTGTTTGATGGGGAGCCAGTGGAGGTCATGGAGGATAGGGGTGATGTGGTCGGAGCGTCGGGTGGAGGTGAGCAAGCGGGCAGCTGAGTTTTGGACATATTGAAGTTTTTTTTGTATAAATGCAGGTGATCCAAAAAGTATGCTGTTGCAGTAATCCAGTCGGGATGTTATGAAGGCATGGATCAGAGTTTCAGCAGCGGTGAGATGAGAGGGAGGGTCTGATGCGGGCGATGTTCTTTAAATGGAAAAAAGCGTTTTTTGTGACCTGGTTGACGTGAGGGAGGAAAGTGAGGGTGGGGTCGAGGATGATGCCAAGGTTACGGATGTGAGTGGAGGGGTGACAATGGAGCCGTCGATGGTAAGAGAAAAATCTTGGGTTGAGCGGGTAAGTGAGTTTGGGCCAATGATTATAAGTTCCGATTTGTCACAGTTCAGTTTTAGAAAATTGTTTTCCATCCAAATTGTAATGTCAGTGAGGCAGGTGCTGAGCTGGGTGTGTGGTTGGAGAAATTGATTTTGTTGAGAGGTAGAGCTGTGTGTCATCAGCATAACAGTGGAACTGGAGTTGGTGTTGACGGAGGATTTGTCCAATTGGGAGGATGTAGATGATGAACAGAAGGGGACCAAGTACTATGTTCCTGAAGTAAACAAAGGAGTCCAATGGAGGGCGTTTCAGGCAACTTAAAGATTTATTTTGTTGCGGACAGTTTTGTTGCGTACACTACAATAAACACAGTCCTTGGTTCATATATAGAGAAGACACTGCATAGAGAGCATACACTGTGTGTGTGTGTGTATCTATTTCAAGACATGCAAGTGAACATTTTTTGATGAGTGGACACCTTTCCCGCAAGTCTATATATAATGCTTCCCGGTCATTCTAAGTCGCTGCTGTCCTCCAAGTCTACAATTCAAAATATCTGCGCCCAACGTGGGGCTCGAACCCACGACCCTGAGATTAAGAGTCTCATGCTCTACCGACTGAGCTAGCCGGGCTACATATGCCAGGAAAATGGATCAGATTTCATTGCTGACTTAACCCTAAGGGCTGGGTACTTAGGGGGTGGTGTGTGGAATTTTGGGGTCCACTTCCCTCAATCCCCACACAACTACAAGACTATGTATGCCCTCTACTAACAAAATAGTGGATCTGCTGATGTGTATCAAACTGTATTGGTTGATGCTGGGATGCAGTAACAACCACATAAGTTGTTGGTTCATGTGACAGTGGACATAGTATATTGAGCTTGATTGTGTTCATCCAGTCCAGAAAAATTATAATTTGATGAGTGGACAGATCTTGCAGGCCAAAACACTTTTGGCAAACTTGGGGCTCAAACCCACTAAGAGAAATATGAAAAACTATGATCCATGATTTGGATTAGAAAAGTGAAGAAGAAAGACTTGGGCACATTAGAGGTGTTAGGTTGTGTTTTTGTTCTTGGTTGATGTGAAGGCTCTCATACATGTGCGATTAATGACCTTCGGGCCCCAAAAATACTACTAACCCCAATTGAGTAATAAAAGTACAGGGGTAGGGTCAACGGAGACATTTTCCTTTCATCATTCCTAAAAAAACGTTTTACTGTATATTTTGGCAAAAGCAACAGCTTCCTTAAATCTTTCACTAGATCCCACACAAAGAGTAGGTTCAGCTGAGAGATGACTAGCCATAAAAACAAGACTAACGGACCGTCTCCACAGCAGCGTTAAAAAAATCTTGGAGGTGGGCGTATCTGAAGCTTGGGGATTTTTTTGCGATCAACCAATCACATGAATCTCCCGCCCGCGACATACGAAGCCAAAAAGCCCGAAGTAAACTGGATATAAACTCCCCAAAACAGGCGAAAACCTACCACTGTCTCTGCCACCTCCCTCCATGCCTGGCTCCTCCGGTTTATATCCCGGTAGGTCTGGTCATAAAGCACCGGGTGATTGATTCCCTACCGCTAATTTCTCCTCCATGTTTTGGAATATGAGGAAATGACCTGCGGTCTGTCTCTCCCAGCATACACGCCGTTTGATTGGCTAGAGCTTGAACTGCCAGATTTGCGTACAGGATTTGATTGGCTGACGCTTCCACCTCAGCTCAAAAGTTGAACATTGTTCAACTTTGAATCTTGAAAATCCTGAGAATCTCCGCTCGCCTGCCCACAATGCAGTTCGGCGAAAAGTGAGGGAAAGTGACGTCACCCCATTCAAAGTGAATGGGCAGAAGCGTTTCAAGATTTTTTAACGCTGCTGTGGAGACGGCCCGTAACACATACAGTAATACATACGGCAATAGAACAGGAGAATAAGTAACAAAGAGGTACATGTAGAATATTACAGAAAGGGAGATCTTGTAAAAGAAACAACACAGAGAAATCATCAAACACATGAGAAAATTAGACATTTCTATATTTAACCCAAATGACTAAGAGAAGAGGAACATCTCAATGAAACAAAAAGTGTCAATAGTGGATTAAATGAAAGAAATTGATGAAATAAAAAATCAACATGAGGATGATGGATGACAAAAGGGGTGAAATGACAATAATCACAACACCGAAACCTGATCACAAACTCAAAGATGAAACAAAAGGAAAGACGAACGATGAGCACACGTGATCGGATCCAGACAAAGAAGACGCTCACCCTTCTGTACAAATTGGCAGACCGAGAGAGAGAAAGAAGGCATATGATTCGCTAGGCCCAAATGCCTTCCTCATCGTCCTATTGGTTAGTTTGGCCCAACGCAGCGTGAGTTTGGAGAGAGCAGTAAGTTAGTTTGGTGAAGCAGGAAACTGTAGAATAACAAAGTTAGTGTGGATAAGTGAAGAAGAAGTTAATGTAAAGGTTAAAAGTTCACACATATGATAGTCTGTCTTTTGAAGTTAAGAAGAGTTATCATTAATAGGAATATTTAGAAATATTACTTGAGAGCATGCTTTCAAGTTTTATAAGAGTGATGATATAAGGTGGTGTGTTGGGCAAGGGCGTCACTTTGTTAAAAAAAGTTGTGGGACACTTTTTCAGATTTAAAAATACTGCATTAAGCACCCTCCCCCCCTTTAAACAATACATACATATCTTACAATACTTTTTCTTACAACTAGTGCTGTAACTTTGCTACGCTGTGGCAAAGCGTGTGAAACAATTGCTTTACAATTCTCTATTCAATTATCACTTATATCAAATGTGTCGCAGTTCCAAATTGCACCACTTGGTAAACAGAAATACACCCAAAAAGTGTGAACAGTTAAGATTGTACATGTTCTCTGGTGAAAATAAAGTGGACAATTCATTGTGCACGCCAGAAACATTTTAACAAATTATCTTAATGCAGAGTAGTGGGGACAAAATTGTCCATTTACAAAAGTGGTTCGGGACAAATACCCAGCATCCCCAGTATCAATGATGCCTATGGTGTGGCAGGAAACAATATTTAGAGCTCAATATCCTTTGGAGAAATCTTACCTGATCTGGGGAGGGCTTGTGATTGTTGGGCTGCTCTGAGCTTGGAGAGGAGACTTTTAGGTGCTCATCTTCATAATTGTCAGACATAAGCTTCATCCGGTTTGAGTCTACAGAGAGAGAGAGAAAGTTTCAAACAATTAGATCTCTAGAGAAAAAAAAAGCAGTGTGTGAGTGTGATAAGAGGGTAGCTATCTCGGAGTTCATTTGCAGAGAGGAGAATGTTGGTCAAATTTGACTTTTCTAACACAAAAAGTGATGGGGATTGAGTTTAAAATGGGATGGTTGGTTCAGCTTATATTTAAAGAGAACTAGAGACATCTCATGGTGGAATCACACCAATTGCGACGTCAAATCTTGCCTCTGTTTTGGGCAACCTTAGTCAGACTACAGCCATCTTCAGACTCTGCCTTTGTTTTGATCCAAACTACACATCTGTCAAGTTTGTATCCTTGTTCTGTTTCACATGTTACAGCTATACTTTAAGCTTTACAGTATGTCTGGAAATAGCTATGGAGTAAAAGAGAAAGAAAGAGGGCGTCTTAATCTGTCAGTCTTGTACAATCTAAATCCCTTTAGCTTTTAACTGAGCCCTGCAAGCCCCAGGGGTTTAAGCAGGCCAGACTGAGGTGTGTGTGTGTGTGTGTGTGTGTGTGTGTGTGTGTGTGTGTGTGTGGTGTGTGTGTGTGTGTGTGTGTGTGTGTGTGTGTGTGTGTGTGTGTGAATAAGACTGTAATACAAATGTGAATGACAACTTTCATTTGTATTTGCCTCAAAGACAGGATTTTTAAGAGTGTGTGTGTGGGCAAGAGAAAGAGTTAATAAGGGGTGCTGTGTGTGTCTGTGAGGACCATACAATACAAGTTTGTGTGTGTGTGTATGTTTCTATGTACTTAGGTCAAGTTGAAGAAAGCCTCCCCAAACACATTATTAATTTCCTCTTTAAAATAAACACAGACATGCATTTAAAACAAACATGAAAAGTAAACAGTTCATCTTGGAAATAGTACAGAATCTAGAGTCACTGCTGCATGTGTACACACACACACACACACACACACACACACACACACACACACACACACACACACACACACACACACACACACACACACACACACACACACAGACTCACTCACTCACAGCTGTGGAGTGACCTTATTTGTCTCTATCTATCTTTGCCTCTCCACAATGTTCTCAAGGATATAACCTTGGATTAAGAGACCCTAAAATGCTACCGCCCAACGGGGGGCTAAAGCCCAGGTAAAACACTCTGTCAGGAGTGGGATTTGAACCCACGCCTCCATGTGGAGACCAGAAGTCCCTTTGCTCAGGAAGGAGTCAACCTTGAGTCTGGCGCCTTAGACCGCTCGGCCATCCTGACACAAAAATCTGCATTATTCAGTCTCAACTTTACAAATGACTTGTAAACAGACATTTAAGGCATTGCAGGAGAAGAGGATGCTGCCCAAAACAAGAACAAGGTCTATCACACCTGCAAAAACTTGTTGGTTGAGAACAGAGCTTATTCAGCCAAATACATATAGCACACCTTACAGCAATTCTGTTCCCTAAGTTCTCATGATTTTGTTCAGTCTGTGTGCTACTAGTACATGTTCAAGTATATCTTGTTTGACAAAGAAACACAAATAATTACTACCTATAGTGTTTACCGCAGAGATGTAACCTGCAGGTAAAGATCACTGTCAGAAGTGGGATTTGAACCCACGCCTCCATGTGGAGACCAGAAGTCCCTTTTTACTCAGGAAGGAGTCAACCTTGAGTCTGGCGCCTTAGACCACTCGGCCATCCTGACATAAAACCAAGATCTCTGCCTAAAGTTTACCATGTCTTTTTAAAAACTAAACTAAAAGTGTACAGACTCATTGGTGACTTAGATAATCAACACCCATTGAGCTAGTCGTCATAGATTTCATTGTAAGGGTTTTTCATTATAAGGGTTTTCTGACTTTTATTGCTGTACAGAAATAAAAGGTTTACTGGTTGACCGATGGGAACTTTGAAATACAACACCCACTGAGCTATTTATCAAAGTTTAGAATTTCAGATGGAAGGGCGGATTGCATTCCGCTTGCAAACAAAGGGGTACAGAGTTTGATTAAAGGGCAATCCGAAAAACCCTTCTCTAGGCTTTCTCGTTTTGCCCTAGTTTTGGGGTGTTCACATTTACTCAATGAACCAAACCTGGAGGTGAAAGGTTCAAGGTTTTGAAACAACTGGTCTGAATGATCTAGGATTAAGACACACTAAAACACTACAGCCCAACGTGGGGCTCGAACCCACGACCCTGAGATTAAGAGTCTCATGCTCTACCGACTGAGCTAGCCGGGCTAGCAACAATGCTAACATAGGCCAACATTTTGAATTTCCGATGGAAGGGCCGATTGCATTCCGATTGCAAAAAAAGGGCTACAGAGTTTGATTGAAGGGCAATCCAAAATACCCTTCTCTAGGCTTTCTCATTTTGCCCTAGTTCTGCCTTGTACAAATTGGCCCAACGAACCCAACCTGGATGTGAAAGGTTCTAGGTTTTGAAACAACGTCTGAACGATCTAGGATTAATACACCCTAAAATGCTACCGCCCAACGGGGGGCTAAAGCCCAGGTAAAACACTCTGTCAGGAGTGGGATTTGAACCCACGCCTCCATGTGGAGACCAGAAGTCCCTTTGCTCAGGAAGGAGCCAGTCCTTGAGTCTGGCACCTTAGACCACTCGGCCATCCTGACATAAAACCAAGGTCTCTGCCTAAAGTTACCATGTCTTTTTAAAAACTAAACTAAAAGTGTACAGACTCATGGTGACTTAGATAATCAACACCATTGAGCTAGTCGTCATAGATTTTCATTGTAAGGGTTTTTCATTATAAGGGTTTTCTGACTTTTATTGCTGTACAGAAATAAAAGGTTTACTGGTTGACCGATGGGAACTTTGAAATACAACACCCACTGAGCTATTTATCAAAGTTTAGAATTTCAGATGGAAGGGCGGATTGCATTCCGCTTGCAAACAAAGGGGTACAGAGTTTGATTAAAGGGCAATCCGAAAAACCTTCTCTAGGCTTTCTCGTTTTGCCTAGTTTTGGGGTGTTCACATTTACTCAATGACCAAACCTGGAGGTGAAAGGTTCAAGGTTTTGAAACAACTGGTCTGAATGATCTAGGATTAAGACACACTAAAACACTACAGCCCAACGTGGGGCTCGAACCCACGACCCTGAGATTAAGAGTCTCATGCTCTACCGACTGAGCTAGCCGGGCTAGCAACAATGCTAACATAGGCCAACATTTTGAATTTCCGATGGAAGGGCCGATGCATTCCGATTGCAAAAAAAGGGCTACAGAGTTTGATTGAAGGGCAATCCAAAATACCCTTCTCTAGGCTTTCTCATTTTGCCCTAGTTCTGCCTTGTACAAATTGGCCAACGAACCCAACCTGGATGTGAAAGGTTCTAGGTGTTTGAAACAACTCGTCTGAACGATCTAGGATTAATACACCCTAAAATGCTACCGCCCAACGGGGGGAAAGCCCAGGTAAAACACTCTGTCAGGAGTGGGATTTGAACCCACGCCTCCATGTGGAGACCAGAAGTCCCTTTGCTCAGGAAGGAGCCAGTCCTGAGTCTGGCGCCTTAGACCACTCGGCCATCCTGACATAAAACCAAGGTCTCTGCCTAAAGTTTACCATGTCTTGAAACAGACATTAAGGCATTGCAGGAGAAGAGGATGCTGCCCAAAACAAGAACAAGGTCTATCACACCTGCAAAAACTTGTTGGTTGAGAAACAGAGCTATTCAGCCAAATACATATAGCACACCTTACAGCAATTCTGTTCCCTAAGTTCTCATGATTTTGTTCAGTCTGTGTGCTACTAGTACATGTCAAGTATATCTTGTTTGACAAAGAAACACAAATAATTACTACCTATAGTGTTTACCGCAGAGATGTAACCTGCAGGTAAAAATCACTGTCAGAAGTGGGATTTGAACCCACGCCTCCATGTGGAGACCAGAAGTCCCTTTGCTCAGGAAGGAGTCAACCTTGAGTCTGGCGCCTTAGACCACTCGGCCATCCTGACATAAAACCAAGATCTCTGCCTAAAGTTTACCATGTCTTTTTAAAAACTAAACTAAAAGTGTACAGACTCATTGGTGACTTAGATAATCAACACCCATTGAGCTAGTCGTCATAGATTTCATTGTAAGGGTTTTTCATTATAAGGGTTTTCTGACTTTTATTGCTGTACAGAAATAAAAGGTTTTACTGGTTGACCGATGGGAACTTTGAAATACAACACCCACTGAGCTATTTATCAAAGTTTAGAATTTCAGATGGAAGGGCGGATTGCATTCCGCTTGCAAACAAAGGGGTACAGAGTTGATTAAAGGGCAATCCGAAAAACCCTTCTCTAGGCTTTCTCGTTTTGCCCTAGTTTTGGGGTGTTCACATTTACTCAATGAACCAAACCTGGAGGTGAAAGGTTCAAGGTTTTGAAACAACTGGTCTGAATGATCTAGGATTAAGACACACTAAAACACTACAGCCCAACGTGGGGCTCGAACCCACGACCCTGAGATTAAGAGTCTCATGCTCTACCGACTGAGCTAGCCGGGCTAGCAACAATGCTAACATAGGCCAACATTTTGAATTTCCGATGGAAGGGCCGATTGCATTCCGATTGCAAAAAAAGGGCTACAGAGTTTGATTGAAGGGCAATCCAAAATACCCTTCTCTAGGCTTTCTCATTTGCCCTAGTTCTGCCTTGTACAAATTGGCCCAACGAACCCAACCTGGATGTGAAAGGTTCTAGGTTTTGAAAAACTCGTCTGAACGATCTAGGATTAATACACCTAAAAATGCTACGCCCAACGGGGGGCTAAAGCCCAGGTAAAACACTCTGTCAGGAGTGGGATTTGAACCCACGCCTCCATGTGGAGACCAGAAGTCCCTTTGCTCAGGAAGGAGCCAGTCCTTGAGTCTGGCGCCTTAGACCACTCGGCCATCCTGACATAAAACCAAGGTCTCTGCCTAAGTTTACCATGTCTTTTTAAAAACTAAACTAAAAGTGTACAGACTCATGGTGACTAGATAATCAACACCCATTGAGCTAGTCGTCATAGATTTTCATTGTAAGGGTTTTTCATTATAAGGGTTTTCTGACTTTATTGCTGTACAGAAATAAAGGTTTACTGGTTGACCGATGGGAACTTTGAAATACAAACCCACTGAGCTATTATCAAAGTTTAGAATTTCAGATGGAAGGGCGGATTGCATTCCGCTTGCAAACAAAGGGGTACAGAGTTTGATTAAAGGGCAATCCGAAAAACCCTTCTCTAGGCTTTCTCGTTTTGCCCTAGTTTTGGGGTGTTCACATTTACTCAATGAACCAAACCTGGAGGTGAAAGGTTTCAAGGTTTTGAAACAACTGGTCTGAATGATCTAGGATTAAGACACACTAAAACACTACAGCCCAACGTGGGGCTCGAACCCACGACCCTGAGATTAAGAGTCTCATGCTCTACCGACTGAGCTAGCCGGGCTAGCAACAATGCTAACATAGGCCAACATTTTGAATTTCCAATGGAAGGGCCGATTGCATTCCGATTGCAAAAAAAGGGCTACAGAGTTTGATTGAAGGGCAATCCAAAATACCCTTCTCTAGCTTTCTCATTTTGCCCTAGTTCTGCCTGTACAAATTGGCCCAACGAACCCAACCTGGATGTGAAAGGTTCTAGGTTGAAACAACTCGTCTGAACGATCTAGGATTAATACACCCTAAAATGCTACCGCCCAACGGGGGGCTAAAGCCCAGGTAAAACACTCTGTCAGGAGTGGGATTTGAACCCACGCCTCCATGTGGAGACCAGAAGTCCCTTTGCTCAGGAAGGAGCCAGTCCTTGAGTCTGGCGCCTTAGACCACTCGGCCATCCTGACATAAAACCAAGGTCTCGCCTAAAGTTTACCATGTCTTTTTAAAAACTAAACTAAAAGTGTACAGACTCATGGTGACTTAGATAATCAACACCCATTGAGCTAGTCGTCATAGATTTTCATTGTAAGGGTTTTTCATTATAGGTTTTCTGACTTTTATTGCTGTACAGAAAAAAAGGTTTACTGGTTGACCGATGGGAACTTTGAAATACAACACCCACTGAGCTATTTATCAAAGTTTAGAATTTCAGATGGAGGGCGGATTGCATTCCGCTTGCAAACAAAGGGTACAGAGTTTGATTAAAGGCAATCCGAAAAACCCTTCTCTAGGCTTTCTCGTTTTGCCCTAGTTTTGGGGTGTTCACATTTACTCAATGAACCAAACCTGGAGGTGAAAGGTTCAAGGTTTTGAAACAACTGGTCTGAATGATCTAGGATTAAGACACACTAAAACACTACAGCCCAACGTGGGGCTCGAACCCACGACCCTGAGAATTAGAGTCCATGCTCTACCGACTGAGCTAGCCGGGCTAGCACAATGCTAACATAGGCCAACATTTTGAATTTCCGATGGAAGGGCCGATTGCATTCCGATTGCAAAAAAGGGCTACAGAGTTTGATTGAAGGGCAATCCAAAATACCCTTCTCTAGGCTTTCTCATTTGCCCTAGTTCTGCCTGTACAAATTGGCCCAACGAACCCAACCTGGATGTGAAAGGTTCTAGGTTTTGAAACAACTCGTCTGAACGATCTAGGATTAATACACCCTAAAATGCTACCGCCCAACGGGGGGCTAAAGCCCAGGTAAAACACTCTGTCAGGAGTGGGATTTGAACCCACGCCTCCATGTGGAGACCAGAAGTCCCTTTGCTCAGGAAGGAGCCAGTCCTTGAGTCTGGCGCCTTAGACCACTCGGCCATCCTGACACAAAAATCTGCATTATTCAGTCTCAACTTTACAAATGACTTGTAAACAGACATTTAAGGCATTGCAGGAGAAGAGGATGCTGCCCAAAACAAGAACAAGGTCTATCACACCTGCAAAACTTGTTGGTTGAGAACAGAGCTTATTCAGCCAAATACATATAGCACACCTTACAGCAATTCTGTTCCCTAAGTTCTCATGATTTTGTTCAGTCTGTGTGCTACTAGTACATGTTCAAGTATATCTTGTTTGACAAAGAAACACAAATAATTACTACCTATAGTGTTTACCGCAGAGATGTAACCTGCAGGTAAAATCACTGTCAGAAGTGGGATTTGAACCCACGCCTCCATGTGGAGACCAGAAGTCCCTTTTCTCAGGAAGGAGTCAACCTTGAGTCTGGCGCCTTAGACCACTCGGCCATCCTGACATAAAACCAAGATCTCTGCCTAAAGTTTACCATGTCTTTTTAAAAACTAAACTAAAAGTGTACAGACTCATTGGTGACTTAGATAATCAACACCCATTGAGCTAGTCGTCATAGATTTTCATTGTAAGGGTTTTTCATTATAAGGGTTTTCTGACTTTTATTGCTGTACAGAAATAAAAGGTTTACTGGTTGACCGATGGGAACTTTGAAATACAACACCCACTGAGCTATTTATCAAAGTTTAGAATTTCAGATGGAAGGGCGGATTGCATTCCGCTTGCAAACAAAGGGGTACAGAGTTTGATTAAAGGGCAATCCGAAAAACCCTTCTCTAGGCTTTCTCGTTTTGCCCTAGTTTTGGGGTGTTCACATTTACTCAATGAACCAAACCTGGAGGTGAAAGGTTCAAGGTTTTGAAACAACTGGTCTGAATGATCTAGGATTAAGACACCTAAAACACTACAGCCCAACGTGGGGCTCGAACCCACGACCCTGAGATTAAGAGTCTCATGCTCTACCGACTGAGCTAGCCGGGCTAGCAACAATGCTAACATAGGCCAACATTTTGAATTTCCGATGGAAGGGCCGATTGCATTCCGATTGCAAAAAAAGGGCTACAGAGTTTGATTGAAGGGCAATCCAAAATACCCTTCTCTAGGCTTTCTCATTTTGCCCTAGTTCTGCCTTGTACAAATTGGCCCAACGAACCCAACCTGGATGTGAAAGGTTCTAGGTTTTGAAACAACTGTCTGAACGATCTAGGATTAATACACCCTAAAATGCTACCGCCCAACGGGGGGCTAAAGCCCAGGTAAAACACTCTGTCAGGAGTGGGATTTGAACCCACGCCTCCATGTGGAGACCAGAAGTCCCTTTGCTCAGGAAGGAGCCAGTCCTTGAGTCTGGCGCCTTAGACCGCTCGGCCATCCTGACACAAAAATCTGCATTATTCAGTCTCAACTTTACAAATGACTTGTAAACAGACATTTAAGGCATTGCAGGAGAAGAGGATGCTGCCCAAAACAAGAACAAGGTCTATCACACCTGCAAAAACTTGTTGGTTGAGAACAGAGCTTATTCAGCCAAATACATATAGCACACCTTACAGCAATTCTGTTCCCTAAGTTCTCATGATTTTGTTCAGTCTGTGTGCTACTAGTACATGTTCAAGTATATCTTGTTTGACAAAGAAACACAAATAATTACTACCTATAGTGTTTACCGCAGAGATGTAACCTGCAGGTAAAAATCACTGTCAGAAGTGGGATTTGAACCCACGCCTCCATGTGGAGACCAGAAGTCCCTTTTTACTCAGGAAGGAGTCAACCTTGAGTCTGGCGCCTTAGACCACTCGGCCATCCTGACATAAAACCAAGATCTCTGCCTAAAGTTTACCATGTCTTTTTAAAAACTAAACTAAAAGTGTACAGACTCATTGGTGACTTAGATAATCAACACCCATTGAGCTAGTCGTCATAGATTTTCATTGTAAGGGTTTTTCATTATAAGGGTTTTCTGACTTTTATTGCTGTACAGAAATAAAAGGTTTACTGGTTGACCGATGGGAACTTTGAAATACAACACCCACTGAGCTATTTATCAAAGTTTAGAATTTCAGATGGAAGGGCGGATTGCATTCCGCTTGCAAACAAAGGGGTACAGAGTTTGATTAAAGGGCAATCCGAAAAACCCTTCTCTAGGCTTTCTCGTTTTGCCCTAGTTTTGGGGTGTTCACATTTACTCAATGAACCAAACCTGGAGGTGAAAGGTTCAAGGTTTTGAAACAACTGGTCTGAATGATCTAGGATTAAGACACCCTAAAACACTACAGCCCAACGTGGGGCTCGAACCCACGACCCTGAGATTAAGAGTCTCATGCTCTACCGACTGAGCTAGCCGGGCAAGCAACAATGCTAACATAGGCCAACATTTTGAATTTCCGATGGAAGGGCCGATTGCATTCTGATTGCAGAAAAAAGGGCTACAGAGTTTGATTGAAGGGCAATCCAAAATACCCTTCTCTAGGCTTTCTCATTTTGCCCTAGTTCTGCCTTGTACAAATTGGCCCAACGAACCCAACCTGGAGGTGAAAGGTTCTAGGTTTTGAAACAACTGGTCTGAACGATCTAGGATTAATACACCCTAAAATGCTACCGCCCAACGGGGGCTAAAGCCCAGGTAAAACACTCTGTCAGGAGTGGGATTTGAACCCACGCCTCCATGTGGAGACCAGAAGTCCCTTTGCTCAGGAAGGAGCCAGTCCTTGAGTCTGGCGCCTTAGACCGCTCGGCCATCCTGACACAAAAATCTGCATTATTCAGTCTCAACTTTACAAATGACTTGTAAACAGACATTTAAGGCATTGCAGGAGAAGAGGATGCTGCCCAAAACAAGAACAAGGTCTATCACACCTGCAAAAACTTGTTGGTTGAGAACAGAGCTTATTCAGCCAAATACATATAGCACACCTTACAGCAATTCTGTTTCCTAAGTTCTCATGATTTTGTTCAGTCTGTGTGCTACTAGTACATGTTCAAGTATATCTTGTTTGACAAAGAAACACAAATAATTACTACCTATAGTGTTTAAGGCAGAGATGGTAACAAAATCACTCAGGAGTGGGATTTGAACCCACAACTCTTTGTGGAGACCAGAAGTCCATTTTCACTCAGGAAGGAGCTAGTCCTTGAGTCAGACACCATAGACCACTCGCAATCTGACATGTACACTGTGGCTTAATTTGACAAATGTATCAGAAAATAAGGCATTTGGAGCTCAGAAGTCCCTCATGGCTCAAGCTTTTGAAACAACTGGTCTGGAGGATCTATGTGTGAACACATCCTAAAAGGCCACGCCCAAGTAGGAATGTAGGAATAGGAATTAAAGGAAAAAAGTATCATAAGGTTGATTAAAGTGACATAAGGTTAAAGCAAGGTAAGAAAAGATGAGGGAAAAAGAGAGGTGGGAAGAGGAAAACCAAGAGACTTGAAAGGAAAGAAGAAATTAAACCCCCCTCCCATCCTCCTCTTTCATTTTCCTCACTGGCCTTTCTTTACATTTTCCCTTTTTCTCCTAATTGTCAAGAATGCTGACCTCAGCTCACTTGTTTCTGTGCCAACTCTCTCTTTCTCCCTTAATATCAACATTATTTCACCACCCCTCCTCTCTCATTGTTCCCTTCTTCTCCTCCTTGCCATCCATCCTTTCTCTGCTGAAACCCGCTGAAAAGGACAGAATGAGAAACAATTGAAAACCGAGTGATGTGAGGCGGGAAAATGCTTAGGATACAATTATTTAAGCGTGATAAGACTCTGGGGAATATTAGCTCAGATTATAGTTTAGTTTTCTTCGTTCCAGTGCTGAAGGAAAAACGAGGGGTTACGTATGGTAACCCTTGTTATATAAACACAGGCGGAGCCCTCTACTGGACTCTATGGGTACTCCCCTTGATCATATCATGCAAGCATTCATCCACTGAGACTTCTATAGACGTAGCCGCCCCGGGGCGGGCCTACCTGAATGCGCGTGCATCTCACCGCATAAAAGGAGGCCTCGCCTCCTGACTGTCATCCTACACTTCTCTTCAGCAAGCAGCATAGGACAGACAGGGCCCCCGAGTAGAGGGCGCCGCCTGTGTTTATATAACAAGGGTTACCATACGTAACCCCTCGTTATATCTCTCACAGGCTGGATACCGATGTATACCTCCTGACCCCCTGTAAAAACCGCAACATCAGTGGCTGAGAAAAAAGGCTGACCTGCCATCAAATCCCTCATGGCAGGACGAGACGGCTGCTGCATACACTTTCACTGTCGAATGAGCAAGCCCTCTGTCCACCAATAACTGTAAGTACGACAAAATAGATCCCAACTCACAAGATAGGGGCTCTATTTTCCGCTCCTCACACCATTGTAGGAGTCCCAGCCACTTCGGCCTGTAACAGGCTGTGGTGGATCCCGCTCTAGCTGCCTGGATAGACTGAATAACACTATCAGACGATCCACCCTGTCTTAGCCTGTCCCTCTCAGGAGCACTCCCCAGGAGAGGGAGAATGAGACGCAGCGGTGGAAAGGCGTAGAGCAGCTTTCTAGGCCATGGCTCGTGTGCAGACGCGTCCCCCCCAAGGGCTAATGCGAGGATAATAAAATGGCGGCTTCACAAAACTTTTTGGGAGTTTTACGGGCCGTGGTTTGCAATCCACCCAGCCAATCAGAAATAGGAACCTTTTTCTCCCACGAAAGTACCTGCTCTCTAGCAGGGACGGAAAAGGGCGTAAAAAGGTTCTCATGAACTAATTTTAGTTCTAAAAACTAATTTTTTTGGTGTGAACGCAACATTTCGAAACTATATCAGAACTAAAGTGGGAAAAGTACTGCGGTGTGAAAGCGCCTATTGAGATCAAAATTAAGAGATCTATGGATACATCTCTCAACACCCATATGAAACAGAACTCTAAGCAGATTTATTTTTCTTTATGGATATTTTACAAATCACTCCCCTTTCAAACTGTATTCTTGTTTATTAATAACTTTTTTTTACTGTCATATAGTATTTTATACCTGTTTACTTTATTCTCTTATTTTTGTATAACTATAATGATCATATAAAGACGTGCCTTTACCTCACTGGTTGGAGAAAAAGCTTCTTATATTCGTTAGCATAGCTAGCTAACCAGATGCTAATAACAACAAAGTTATTGACTGTATGATCAGTATGACAGATGAACAGATCGCCACTGGGCTTTCAACTAAAGACACAGCCACGCAAAAACTGCGGCATGTGTACGGCTCCTTATGGGTACTGCAATTTTTGGATTGGGCCTTCTCCCCTGCCCACCCGGCTGCCTGCGGAAGCAGATGGGCCGAAAGGCTTTCATCCAGGGGGGGCACACCGGGACACTCCGTGTCCGAGTGGCCCTGCACCCTGAGGATTCCAGCCCATGTTGCCACCGGAGCCTTCGTCCTCAGTGGCTGTCGCCATGTCGCCTCCACACACCGCTAGATGTCTGGCAGGGGGGGGCGAAACGAAGGCCGGCTGTGCCGTAGAAGCCCTGACGTAGAAGCCCTGACGTAGCGGCTCACCGGCCTCTGTGGCAGGAGCGGTAAGCCTACATGCTCCGCCGCCATAGTCATCACCGCCGGAAAGTCCTCGGCACTCGATACAGTGGCGGTGGAGGTCGGCGCCTGCAATAACGCCCGGGCACGAAGAGCAGGGTCGTTGCTCCAGTAATGGTGAGTCAATTTTTCTTCTTTATCCGTCTCTCTTCACTCAGTTGTTCTCTTGCTTGCTGAAGAGAAAGGGATGACAGTCAGGAGGCGAGGCCTACTTTTATGCGGTAGATGCGCGCGCATTCAGGTAGGCCCGCCCCGGGGCCGGCTACGTCTATAGAAGTCTCAGTGGATGAATGCTTGCATGATATGATCAAGGGGAGTACCCATAGAGTCCAGTGGGAGGGCGGAGCCTGTGAGAGATATAACCTTTGTTTCTATCTGTGCAATTATCAATAATGAAAAGTTGCTGAGTCACTGTTGGTTTACAACTTTTTAATCATGATAAACATTTTTATTCTTTTATAAGTGTCATACAAATGACAATGGAAAGAGAATGAGTTGAGTAATAAGGGGTATTATTTCATTCTGATAAATCTCTACAGAGTAACAAATTAGATTAGACACATTGTTTACTTTAGCCAGTAACAGGAGATGTCATGAATTAACTGTGTAACTGTGTAAAGAGAGAGAAAAATGAGTAAAATTCCCATGACTATAAAAGAGAAACACTACAAAAAGTTTTAGTGTTTGGACATGTATATAATCTTGAACAAAAAATATGGGTTTTAAATTCCTTAATAAAGGAAATATCTCTTTACAAATGCAGTCAGACTTAATTAAAGGTACATCTCTACAGTATACGGGATTACAATTTCAGAGGTTTAAAGTGTCTGAAGTTGTGGTCTTCACAAATTCTGATTATATTTTAGTGTCTAAAGAATTGTTTTTGATCTGTGATTTCCCACAAGCTTAGGGTTCCATGGATTTTATGTGTAACTGCAATATCATTTAACACCATTGTAAATGAGGTGACACACAACACACAACCAGGAACTTAAGAAAATACAATTGTACAAGCTGTAGCCACACAGGTGCAGAACAATGGTGAAGGCCACAGCCACACATAGACCACCTGTACATGTTAACCACGTGTGTCTCTTGCAGGGGCAGATGGTGGGATACTGCTCACCTCCCCCATTTCTTCCTCTTGTTTCATTTAATAAAATACTTCACTCACTCCTTCTACACTCGTCTTTCACATAATCTTCAGAGAAACATTCCCCTCTCTCTCATCCTGTCATGGATTTTGCTGAAGAAAAAAAAAAACTCATAAAAGAAATGAAGAGGACTGTGAGAAAGATTTGAGGAGAAGAAGAGTGAAGAAAGCTGAGATCGCCTTGATCTACAGCCGCCTGTCTATAATGCAGCTGGGGGTCAAAGGGGAAGACACAGGAGGCACTTTCAGACACACACACACTGTATATTCTTAAACACACACAGATGTGTTTTATGAATGTGAGTGTAAGTGAACATTTAGCATACATTTTATATTAAAGATTCCTATTGTGCTTTTTGGGGTGTTCCCTTTCCTCTGATGTGTTATGTAGGTTTTTGTGCATGTCAATGGTCTACAAAGGCTCAACTCCCTGTGTTAACTCCAGAGGGTTTCTCTCACACACTCCCCCCCCCCCCCCTGCCTGAAACGCTGCCATTGAACTCCTTTGATTACTTAGAGAACATAGTGAGATCACTACGTAACACTGGCACTTCTATTGGCTAGTATTCCAACACATTGTACGTGATAGGCTAAGGCACGGGACATCTCTAATTGGTTAACCAATCAGAAAAGAGCCGGCCAGCGAACCAATCAGTGCATACTGTGCTCTGGTTTCAGACAGAGGGTGAAAAGAGGTGCTGCAGCACAGGCAGTATGAGAACAATAAAGAGCTTTTTGAACATTAAAGCATGGAGACATGCTGAGACACTACATACTGATATACACCTGAACATCAGCAGGAGAGGACTCTTTAAAGTAGAGACACTACATACTGATATACACCTGAACATCAGCAGGAGAGGACTCTTTAAAGTAGAGACACTACATACTGATATACACCTGAACATCAGCAGGAGAGGACTCTTTAAAGTAGAGACACTACATACTGATATACACCTGAACATCAGCAGGAGAGGACTCTTTAAAGTAGAGACACTACATACTGATATACACCTGAACATCAGCAGGAGAGGACTCTTTAAAGTAGAGACACTACATACTGATATACACCTGAACATCAGCAGGAGAGGACTCTTTAAAGTAGAGACACTACATACTGATATACACCTGAACATCAGCTGGAGAGGACTCTTTAAAGTAGAGACACTACATACTGATATACACCTGAACATCAGCAGGAGAGGACTCTTTAAAGTAGAGACACTACATACTGATATACACCTGAACATCAGCAGGAGAGGACTCTTTAAAGTAGAGACACTACATACTGATATACACCTGAACATCAGCAGGAGAGGACTCTTTAAAGTAGAGACACTACATACTGATATACACCTGAACATCAGCAGGAGAGGACTCTTTAAAGTAGAGACACTACATACTGATATACACCTGAACATCAGCAGGAGAGGACTCTTTAAAGTAGAGACACTACATACTGATATACACCTGAACATCAGCAGGAGAGGACTCTTTAAAGTAGAGACACTACATACTGATATACACCTGAACATCAGCAGGAGAGGACTCTTTAAAGTAGAGACACTACATACTGATATACACCTGAACATCAGCAGGAGAGGACTCTTTAAAGTAGAGACAATACATACTGATATACACCTGAACATCAGCAGGAGAGGACTCTTTAAAGTGGAGACACTACATACTGATATACACCTGAACATCAGCAGGAGAGGACTCTTTAAAGTAGAGACACTACATACTGATATACACCTGAACATCAGCAGGAGAGGACTCTTTCAAGTAGAGACACTACATACTGATATACACCTGAACATCAGCAGGAGAGGACTCTTTAAAGTAGAGACACTACATACTGATAACACCTGAACATCAGCAGGAGAGGACTCTTTAAAGTAGAGACACTACATACTGATTTACACCTGAACATCAGCAGGAGAGGACTCTTTAAAGTAGAGACACTACATACTGATATACACCTGAACATCAGCAGGAGAGGACTCTTTAAAGTAGAGACACTACGTACTGATATACACCTGAACATCAGCAGGAGAGGACTCTTTAAAGTAGAGACACTACATACTGATATACACCTGAACATCAGCAGGAGAGGACTCTTTAAAGTAGAGACACTACATACTGATATACACCTGAACATCAGCAGGAGAGGACTCTTTAAAGTAGAGACACTACATACTGATACACACCTGAACATCAGCAGGAGAGGACTCTTTAAAGTAGAGACACTACATACTGATATACACCTGAACATCAGCAGGAGAGGACTCTTTAAAGTAGAGACACTACATACTGATATACACCTGAACATAAGCAGGAGAGGACTCTTTAAAGTAGAGACACTACATACTGATATGAACCTGAAAATGAGCAGAATATGTCCTCTTTAACACAATTTTTCGCTGCATACATTGAAGTCTTTCAATAAAGTTTAAAAAAACAAATATTATGTTAATCTCAGATAATTATAAAAAAAGACAAAGGCAGCAAAATACATCTCGTTCACAGCTCGTTGCAAGCAGCCATACAGAACTTTGTCTGTTCATTCAAATATGTTTAAGTTGCTGATTTCAAACATTGATCTGATTCTGTGAATGTAACCTGCTCCAAAGAAACACAGGTGAAGCAGTGTTTCAAACACAAATTCAGACCAGACGTGAGATGTCAGCGGCGTTTAAGCGCTACTAAAACACTTTGACCTATGATCTACTGAAGAGTGATGGCCGTCAAAAAACACTCTGGAGAAACTGTAAAAAATAGCATTGGGGATCATCCATCACACAAGTGAACCACTTAGTTTTACTTTACGGAGCTAAACACACTGCTTTCTGTTTACACCTGCCTCATGGCAACCAAAGCTCTCTGATTTATAATCACATACAATTCCATACCGCAACTCTGTCTGTCCAGCTGTCAGGCAGGTTATCAGTAGCAAAGTGTGTGCATATGTCACTCTGATGGGAGCTAAAAATACTATCCTCAGCTAACTCACTTGATGGTTACACTGCAAACACAACCACACGTGAACACACACACGGGAATATTGAGGAAGTCTCGGCTGTGATCCATCATTGAGGGACGGAAAATTATGACACCACAGAGAGAAAGAAAGAGAGAGACACACACAGCATGAGGGAGAAAAAAAAAAAAGCCCACACCCTTGACACCCAGACAGTAGTCTCTGTGTTGTCATACCCTCCTCGGAGACCCTGAGGTGTCATAAACGACTTCAAAAAGGACGGAGATGAGGGAGGAAGAGAGAGGAGAGTGATGTATGTTATAATGACTTCATTTGACACAGCCACTCTCCAACACTTCTCTTAAACACCAATTCAAACACTCTTTTACACACAACTGCGCGCAACTTTCCTCTCTCTTGTGCATCCATCTTATTAAATCCGTTAAAACTAATTCAATCCATTAAGTGAATATTTGGCAATGTCCAATAATGCGAACATTATGCAAATAAATACAAATAAATGATTAACTTATCTGTTTTGATGATCACAACAAGTACAATTTCTAATCTACTACATTTTAGAAGACAATATTGATTCACTTGAAGTAAACAGTTATTTTGTGTTTTTTTGTAATTATTGAGTGTTCTTGTATTTTAATGTGAGTTTTTTATACCTCGGGACTGAGGAAATAGTATTTCGATCTTTCTGTGTGTACAAACATATTTTGAGATTGACAATAAGTTGACTTTGACTTGTACTTTTCACTCCACTACATTAATAACCATTTAAATGCCCTAATAAATAAACATTGACATATAATTATAGGATATGATATCAGGCAGCAGTATATAAAGTCATTCAAAGTAGCTTCACCTTTACCAGCTGTGATGAACACATTAATGCATCATTCATTATATTCCAGTGATTTAATATATAAAATGTACTGTATATAATTCTGAAATGGGTGTTTACATTTAACAAGTACTTTTACTTTTGGTACTTAATGTGAGGCCAATACTTTTGGATACTTTTACTTGTATTTTTACAATTTAGTATGATACTTTTACTTAAGTACATAATCCGAGTTCCACTATTGACTGGTCCCATGTTTGCAGAAAATGTGTGTAGCCCAACCATCCTGTAAGATCATGTTGAAGCAGCTATGGTAACGTTATAAATGTAATGAATGTGATAAATATCATTGGTGTACAGCCAGCAGAAGGGAAGATAAGCACCGAAGCTCCGACTTTTGACCTTCTTATTCTGTATCAATTTATTTATAATTTGTGAATTTGTGCATCAAATAAAAACACCAAGTCAAAAACAAGGAGTGACAGATGTGGACAGAAAGTGAGTACAAACAGGAGACCAGCGAAGAAGAAATCCACCAAACTCCCAGCAGGCTCGTCCACTCAGGGGTTGGTTAAATCACTAGACCCACGAGAACTTTAACTGTGTGTGAGCGTGTCTCTGAGTGTGTGAATAGACCTCTGTGTGGAACCACAGAGGCATTTGGTCATGTTTATATCCTTGTTTTTGGCCTGGGTGAGTGTGTACACATCGGCATGTCTGTGCTTGTGAAGGTGTAGCCATACAAGGAAGTGTTGCTAAGATTCAGTGTGCGTATCTGAGGACAGAACATTTCAATACAAACTCATTCACATGAAAGTGTTGTGACCCTAGATTTTATGGAACATTTGAACTTGGTGTGTGTTTGTGTGCGGTGTGTGTGGGAGGGTAGGCTAATCCTAAATGTACCCGTGGTGGTGGGAGGACTGTGGTCACATCTGGACTCAGTTTCTCCTGTTTTCATTTGCTCCCCTCGTCAGTGCCACTTCACCTGTTCCCTTTTACCCCTCTCACACTTTTTCCCCTCCATCTCTGCCCCTCTTTCTTTAAAATAACTGACGGAAATCTTTCCTGGTGTCCACTTAGATGTTGAAGTGTGTGTGTGTGTGTTTTAGTGTGTGCACAGTAATCCTACCTGCTGTTTGAGCTGATGAACCAGACCATCCTTCTCCCGCTTCAGAGCTGCCACCTCGTCCTGGGTTTTCTTCTTCTTGGAGGAGGAGAGCTCCAGCAGGGCGATGTTGGCGTCTTTCTCACTGATGGCTGCCAGCAGCGCCTCTTGCCTGCACAGAGAACAATCGTTTGGTTAGCAAGACTACAAACCTTTTTATTTTATTTTATTCAAGCCACACTTGGTGATAATGCACAAGTTGAGCAATAATTGCAATATGAAATAGGACACATACATTATGGTTTCAATGCAGTTTTCTTTTGCAAAACAATATTGCCGAAAATTACAAGACACCTTTTTTTCCAAATCTGTTTTGTGTAAGTTATCCAGAGGATGTTCCCATTACATTTCTAAATGAAAACTTTATGAGCACTTCATTCCAATCACTTCACTGGTATTGGTGTGGAGACAGGAATCCCGGAGATAGATGTCTCTAAATCCGGACAAAAGAAAACCAATACTAATTTGGGTATACTTAAATGTCATGGTGAACCCATGGTGTGTCAACAAGTGGAGCAATGTCCTCTTTATTGGGCGCTACTTTGTGATTTAGAACGATAAAATGGTTACAAAAATATGGAGCTCCCTGTGGTGAAGTACAACGCACACCATGCAATCAAGATGTCTCCACATTGTCTATATGCCATATAGATCCTCATGATAAACCCTCCTTCATATTGTCTTGAACTGATTCAGCTTTATACACACATATACATGTCTGTCACTCTGTTTGCATACAGGTATTACTCTCTAGTCCCTGTCTGTCTGTCTGTCAGGCCTCTTGGCTCTCTATCTCTTCCCCTGGCTGACTCCTTAGGTCGGGCTGACGGAGAGATAGCATTCCATGTGGTTCCGGAAGCAACAAGCCGCATCCATCAGCCACAGATTTGAGGACACAGAAGGCTCCAAATTCTCGGAATTCTGTCCGTTTCCATAGAGAATCTAAATCACAACGGGTTTTCCACAATCCCACAGGGCTCAACGATTTCCCAAACACTATCACACATAAACACACATAAAGAATACAAACTGCACAGAACATAATAAAATCACTCTTCGTCTGTGTGACTGAATTTAGCTTCTGACATAAATTGTATTTTGCAATCAGGTAATATATAAAGAGAAACTTTAGAAAATATCAAGCTGCTGTTTCTAGATCACGACGCTGGAGTGATTTAAAAATATGTTTAAAGGGGTCCTATTGTGCTTTTTGGGGATTTCCCTTTGCTGTAGTGTGTTATACAGTATAGGTTTCTGTGCATGTCAATGGTCTGGCATTGCAGATAATTACACGGTTTCTCTTTCGGTCTGTCACAGACACACGCACAGATACAGCGGTGCAGAGAGGAATGCAGTGATGAGAGTGTCTAAATCAAGACAGATTGCACGTTTGGACTCCGTGAAGACCCACAGAATCTTTGGTCAACCTCACTGACCAAACTGTCAGTGTACAAGTGTCCCATCATGCATCTGGACACAGCATTCCTGTCAGGAGCAGAGGCTGAGGGAGTGGAGACTGGGTAGAGTGATTCCCCGGGCCAGTCTGCTCAAATACTTTTCAGACATGTGAATATGGAAGCACAGTTTTGAGATATCTTTTAACCGATATGTTTATGAATTTATAATATTATGTTTCAACACGCCCATAGTCATCCAAAATGCTCCTTCTCTTCATTACAGTGTTGAAAAATGCAACACTTTGAACTAGCTCTCGGACTAAATATAATCAGGGAATCATTTTCTTTCTTACAGATTCTGAAACACCTTCACAGTTTTTCCCTTTCTTTTTCACACAAACTGTCACTGGTTCACACACACGTACACACCCAAACACAGGAAGGCTAATGGAACATTAGTCTTGTAAAGCTAACAGTGCGTCTAGTTTTATATCATATCTGAGAGTAACCTGCCAGCACATGGCGCTTATAAACCCCGGTGATAAAATGATATTTATTCCAGATGCACTCGTCTCATTCTGGGCCTCTCTAGGGCTCTCCCTACATCTCTTCAACACACAAACACTTAAAATAATCTCTGTTTGGCCAGAGCTAAACACATGCTTATGACAAGTGCTAGTTGTGGCTACTGCTGTTACGATGTGATCATTAAAATCTGTTTCAAGTGCAGCTCTCTTTTGCCAAATCTTTAGATAATTCTGCCGTCAGAAGGCACTTAAAAACACAGTATGCTCTCAGTTGGCTGGCAATGTGTCCTTACCCTTTCTTAACTGAAAAGACAATGCAGCCAGCAGTGTGCAGAGGAAAGGCTCCCAGCGGACACGCAGCCTCAGATCAAGTCTTTCCGGAGTATTATGGAGGGCACAGTAGGATAAAGGAAGGTCTTCAAAGTAAAAGCTTATTAAAAATCTGTTCATGGTTTCATATTTTGACAACAACTTTGGTATTCTTCGCACTCCAGAGATTTGTCAATTCTTTGTGACCCGTTTGGCCCGGATTTTGTTTAGGTGTCACTGTTCAGATCTGCTTTCAGCTAGGCTCAATAAAAAAAAAGTACCGGATTGTGCGCGGGAAAATATAAAGGTGGCAAGAGGAGAAGGAGAACTTTGATACTGAACAATTGAGAAAAATACCCAAATCACATTCAATACACTCGTTTAAAAAATATATAAATTCCACAATATCTGTGCATGACAGCTACGGTATGCTTTAGGTCAGAGTGAGATCGCGGTTATGACGGAAATACAGTTGTTGAGATATGGTTAAAGTTAGGGAACTAAAAAAAATGGGTAAGTGTTATTGTACGTGTGGTAGGAGATGCACATTTCAGCCACTCCAACCCTTACTTTAGCTCTCACTAAACATTGGCGTTGGACTTTAATTATGAGGTGCATGAGTGCAAAACATTCCAATAATTCCCAGGGAAATGTTTCAAACAAACCTCCTTTACTGGTTTTGAAAATATAAAATGCCTTATAAGGGCACCTGGAAACTGTGACTTTCCTATGTGTTTGTAAAAGACGCATCTCCAACCATTGCAAATACTTTTTGATACACTAAAGGTAGTCTAGTTTCCATTCAGGTTATATTCACTTCCCACTTCCTTTCAGACTCTCTCACATATTCTCTATCCTAGCCCCCCACCCCCATATCTCTTTCTCTTCACCTCTCCTCCCGTCCTCCTTTATCTCCCCACCTCCTCCGTCTGTTAAGAAGACAAGAGGCATTCTTTCCGTCGTTCGGCGGTCGTGTGCCATGATGTCATCGCCGCGGCGACAAGGCAGACAGTAAGCAGATACATGCAGACGCACCAGGCACCTGACCCCAACCCCAACACTAAGACACACACACACACACACCACAACACATACATGGGGGCTCTCTCCTTCCTAAAACCACTTAAGGCCCCTCACATTATCAGAAACACTAATGCCTGGTCTTAGATCACTCACATATTTCTACACACACACACACACACACACACACACTCCAACAGCTTCCTGTGTGTGCTGCATTATCTCTTTCATGCTGTCACCCTCTACTGCAATCTACAGTGTGTGTGTGTGTTGTGTGTGGTGTGTGTGTGTGTGTGTGTGTGTGTGTGTGTGTGTGTGTGTGTGTGTGTGTGTGTGTGTGTGGTGACAGATGTATGTCTGTGTTTATGACAGCATGTCCTTCTGTTTGTCCATGTGCTCATAAGGATGTACCGTATGTATTTCGGTGTGTGTGAATGTTAACAAGTTGTCTGTGTGTATTGAGAGTTCTTTACAGTGCATGTATGTGTAGAGTGAAGAGTGTGTGTCCCTGTGTGTGTGTGTGAAGTATATTCAGTCCAGTGTGACATAGGCCAGTCCCTGTCTAAGACAAACAGAGCTATTTTAGAAATAATCCCCTCTCTCTGCTCTGTGTTTCCGAGTGAACAAGCAGCTCTCATTGTCTCTGTGACAGCCTGCTCTGGTACACAGGAGGCTGCGTGTCGACTCACAGTTTTCTCTTTAGAACTGTAGGACATGCTGTGTGTCAAACTCCACTCATCTCTGTGTAAGGACGTTTCCCTCCACGTGTTCTACTTCAGAGAACCTCACATCTCCCCATATTAAAGTCTCTGCACTGGCTACCTTTGAGCCTCAGAATTGATTTTCAAATACTTTATTTGTTTTTCCAAAGGGTCAAAGGTTTTATTCGTCAGCTGCAGTGTAGTTGTGCAATGAAAATCTTGGGTCACAGGTTCCTCTTAAAGGTTTGATCAGATTTGCTTTAAACCAATGCACCCTGTAGAACCATCAAGTCTTCTGGAACCTTTTATTGAAGGGAAAGCAAAGAGGCGTCGTTTTATCATCACGGCCCACAATTGTGTAACAGCCTCCCTGAGGACCTGAGGGGCAGCAGAGAGCATTCATTCTGAAAACCCTCCTTTTACATTTGACTTTAAATAGAACTTTATACATGAAATTGTTATTATTTTTGTATTCTTGTTTTATTCAGTCATGTGTATATTAACCTTTAAGTGAATTCCTTTTTTAAATTTTATAAAGTATGTGTTTCTTCTTATTTACGTATAAGCTGGGAAGTGGGGGTGGTATTATTATTGTTTCTTTTTCTATTTGGTTTGTGAAGCACTTTGTGTTACCTTCTGTGTATGAAGTGCTAAATAAAGTTTGATTGATTTTCAATTCTAACTGATGTGAAAAACTGTAGGCCTTAAGACTTACTGTTCTGACACGCACACACCACACACACACACACCAACCACACACACACACACACACACACACAACACACCACACACAACACCACACACCACACACACACACACACACACACACACGCACGCACACACACACACACGCGCAGCATCAAAGCAGAGACAGCCAATAAAGCCTTGGTTTATAGAAGAGCATTCCTGCAGCTCCCTCCCTCTCTGCTGCAGAAGCACCAACACACAGTTCCACTTCACTAGATCATAACAGAAGTCATTAGAGAGAATGATCGACACCTACCGCAGTTGTTAAGTTTGAAACTGCTCTCCACGGCTACATTAAGCCAAACACATGAAAGGGATGATAGCAGGGTGAAAATGCAGAATAATGATAAAAATGATTTTTGGGAATTACAGTCAAGATGAGGCTTTTATCCAACGCCAAAAAACAAACTTTGTCTGGAAAGAATACTTGTTTATTAAGACTGTGAAAGTGATAATCATATTGTCAGGACAGCAGCCAGGTCCTGATGTGATAGAAACTGTTTTGTTTTTATCTTTGACTACTCCGATTAAAGTAGCTCACTGTATAATGTACGAAAACACACTGAGAACAGCAGGATTGTTGGAGATCTTTTTTGAAAGCTGTGTGTGCGCGCGTGTGTCTTAAACTATAGTGGAAGTGGGTCAGACACACTGGATATGAATGATTTAGTGTGAAAGGGAAGACGGGATGAGAGAGCATCAGAGAGAATGGGAAAACGTGAGAGAGAGTGTTAGGAAAATAGGTTAAAGCTGGTGCATAGGATAAGGTGTGTGTGTGCATGTGTGTGGTGTGTGTGTGTGTGTGGTGTGTGTGTGTGTGAGGGAGAGAAAAGCTCCCTCAAGGAGCTGTTGTACATCAGAGAGGCTTAAAGAAAAGACAGCAAGAGAGCTTACACACACACACACAGAAAGAAACAGCACTGACAGGGAAGGGAATAAAATAACTGGAGGATTTGAGGGAAAACAAATCAAAGAGACATGAAGGGGGAGAAAGAGTAGCGCGATGGGGAGAGAGAGAGACAGAGGGGGGAGAAAGAGAGGAGGGCAGGTGGGACTGCATGACAGAATGAGGATCTGTTCTTGACACACACACACTCTTCTTTCTCTGTCTCACACACATTTAAAAAACACACACTGTGACTAATAAGAAAGGTGTAAAGATGCATTATCCATGGTCGGCGGGGTTTGCTCTTTCCATAGGACCACACACACACGGAGAAGTGTGACTAAAGATGCAGCTTTTCTCTTCACTGTGGTTCTTTACAGTAAATCAATTTCTGCAGAAAGACATCTGCTAACAATCTGTCAGCACTCCAGTCACAGGATGGGACACCTGCGTCTCCCACATGTCTTTGGAAGACGATTTCTGAAAACAGTTTTGCTTTATTTGACAATGTGAGAGTGACAAAGGGTGTTCTGTCAATGTGCTGTATTTAGAGAGGCTACCTGTGTTACGGCTATTCTCCACTGCGTGTTACTGCTCTGAAAGGGAATGAGACAAAATGGGGTCCTATTATGCTCATATTCAGGTTCATATCAGTATGTAGTGTCTCTACTTTAAAGAGTCCTCTCCTGCTGATGTTCAGGTGTATATCAGTATGTAGTGTCTCTACTTTAAAGAGTCCTTTCTGCTCATATTCAGGTTCATATCAGTATGTAGTGTCTCTACTTTAAAGAGTCCTCTCCTGCTGATGTTCAGGTTCATATCAGTATGTAGTGTCTCTACTTTAAAGAGTCCTTCTCCTGCTGAGTTCAGGTTCATATCAGTATGTAGTGTCTCTACTTTAAAGAGTCCTCTCCTGCTGATGTTCAGGTTCATATCAGCATGTAGTGTCTCTACTTTAAAGAGTCCTCTCCTGCTGATGTTCAGGTGTATATCAGTATGTGTGTCTCTACTTTAAAGAGTCCCTCTCCTGCTGATGTTCAGGTGTATATCAGTATGTAGTGTCTCTACTTTAAAGAGTCCTCTCCTGCTGTTCAGGTTATCAGTATGTAGTGTCTCTACTTTAAAGAGTCCTCTCCTGCTGATGTTCAGGTGTATATCAGTATGTAGTGTCTCTACTTTAAAGAGTCCTCTCCTGCTGATGTTCAGGTGTATATCAGTATGTAGTGTCTCTACTTTAAAGAGTCCTCTCCTGCTGATGTTCAGGGCATATCAGTATGTAGTGTCTCTACTTTAAAGAGTCCTCTCCTGCTGATGTTCAGGTGTATATCAGTATGTAGTGTCTCTACTTTAAAGGTCCTCTCCTGCTGATGTTCAGGGTATATCAGTATGTAGTGTCTCTACTTTAAAGAGTCCTCTCTGCTGATGTTCAGGTGTATCAGTATGTGTCTCTACTTTAAAGAGTCCTCTCCTGCTGATGTTCAGGTGTATATCAGTAGTAGGTCTCTACTTTAAAGAGTCCTCTCCTGCTGATGTTCAGGTGTATATCAGTATGTAGTGTCTCTACTTTAAAGAGTCCTCTCCTGCTGATGTTCAGGTGTATATCAGTATGTAGTGTCTCTACTTTAAAGAGTCCTCTCCTGCTGATGTTCAGGTGTATATCAGTATGTAGTGTCTCTACTTTAAAGAGTCCTCTCCTGCTGATGTCAGGTGTATATCAGTATGTATTGTCTCTACTTTAAAGAGTCCTGTCCTGCTGATTCAGGTGTATGTATTAGTATGTAGTGTCTCTACTTTAGAGTCCTCTCCTGCTGATGTTCAGGTGTATATCTAGTAGTGTGTCTCTACTTTAAGAGTCCTCTCCTGCTGATGTTCAGGTGTATATCAGTATGTAGTGTCTCTACTTTAAAGAGTCCTCTCCTGCTGATGTTCAGGTGTATATCAGTATATAGTGTCTCTACTTTAAAGAGTCCTCTCCTGCTGATTTCAGGTGTATATCAGTATGTAGTGTCTCTACTTTAAAGAGTCCTCTCCTGCTGATGTTCAGGTGTATATCAGTATATAGTGTCTCTACTTTAAAGAGTCCTCTCCTGCTATGTTCAGGTGTATATCACTATGTAGTGTCTCTACTTTAAAGAGCCTCTCCTGCTGATGTTTCAGGTGTATATCAGTATGTAGTGTCTCTACTTTAAAGAGTCCTCTCCTGCTGATGTTCAGTGTATATCAGTATGTAGTGTCTCTACTGGACATGTCTCCATGCTTTAATGTTCAGAAAGCTCTTTATTTTCACCCTCTGTCTGAAACCAGAGCCCAGTCTGCTCTGATTGGTTAGCTGGCCGCTCTGCTGTGATTGGTCAACCGCTTAGAGATGTCCCACCCCTTAGACTATCACATACAATGTTTTGAAGCGCTAGCTAATAGAAGCGCGAGTGTTACGTAGTGATGTCACTGGGTTGCAGAAGTAACAAAGGAGTCCAATGGAGTCACTTTTCATTTTATGCATTTTGACTTTATCAGAAATACTTTCCTACATCAGGTTTAAAACGTTTTTTGGGGAAGTCTCTAAATTGAAAAGCAACCTACTGGTGACAATGAATTTCATGATCTTTTGTAATTTTAAGAGCTAAATAGAAAATGAATGACTTCACTATCATCGTTTTACTGAACAAAATCCACTGTGATTCATTTCATCTGGGACGTTTATGTGCTGAGTTTCTTTGTTCATCACTTATTTCCAATACTTAAATGCCTCACTGTGAGCCAGGAAAGTCTTATTATGGAAACACATTGTGTAAATTATAGTCATTTATAACCATGATTATACTGTTGATGTCAGAGCGTCAGGTTTAAAATCTGTTTATTTCTCTCTCCAGCTAATGTCTTACCTTCTCTTCAGAGTATGTTAAACAGCCAGTCTGTCAGTAGCATGTCCTCCTGTCTGTTTACTTATTACTTCCAGAATAAATAATGTCATTGTTTGGCACCTATAATGTACAATCAGAAGCTTTGGAAAAGAAAACATGTTTTGTTTTTGACTTTTTGATTGGTTTCCCTCTTTAATTGCTGTTAAGCGACGTGTTCCCGGCCTGGCACTCACAACCTGTAATCGTCTGAGGAAAACTAGCCAGTTGAGGTTTCACATTTTTTTCCTTTATCTGCTGTTTCTCTCCACTTGTTTCTTTTTGTTCTGATGTGTTTGGTTCTCTTTCATCCTTCAGAACATGTCCTCTCTTGTTCTAGGCTCTTTGTGCTTGTTTTAAATCCCCTCTTTTTATCCAGCTGATTCAGAGTGTGAGGGTTCTGTACAGATTACACATACACATGGCAATAAGAGTAGAGAATTACAATACAATATAGTCAGGACATAAGAAGGAGACTTATCTTATATTCAGCTGAAGAGACTTTAAAAAAAACCAACCTGGTATTTGAATACGACTTCTAACCGGAGCACTGCTTTTATTGCTTCTATTTTCCCCGATTCAATCTCTCCTCAGTTTCTCTCAAGGGAGAAGGAAACATCTAAAAGGAAAAAGGAGGACAGCCAGACTCGGAGAGAAAAGGGCAAGTACAGAGCGCAAGAACACCTGGGGCGAGGCGCTCTGATTTGGAGCTTGTAAGACTAAGTGTCAAACGGCGTGCCCCTTGTTGTCATGCTAAGCCCTCAACATTTCTGTCACACACACACATAGACTTTGACACACTGTGGATTAATGTCATTGCTGGGGGATCAAAGAGCCTGTCTCCGGCACCTGTTTGGTGTGCTGCCATAAGAATGAGTACATGCATTTGTGTAGGAGGATTTATTTTCATGCATGCATGTGTGTGTGTGTGTTTGTACCTCCAAGCGTTCCTCTAAGAGTTCAAGCCAAGCAGTCATGCTGTCTTATATGGTTTATAAGCGACTCTGTGTGAATGTGTGTGTGTTTTATATCCGAAGGCAACATGCAGTTCTTACATTAGTGTTATTGTGTGTCTGTGTGTGCACTGAATAAACTGAAACGTTTACTTTAACTTAATGTTGTTTTAGTCAACAGATTTCACATAACTGTATTAGGTTGTTAAAAGCACAAACATATTGTATTAAGTACAAAATATTAGGTTCACCTTAATATTATTGCTGTCAACTAACCTAATACAGTTTGTCCAGTGTGTGTGTGTGTGTGTGTGTGTGTGTGTGTGTGTGTGTGTGTGTGTGTGTGTGTGTGTGTGTGTGTGTGTGTGTGTGTGTGTGATTGTGTGTGTGTGTGCATGTGTGTGTGCCATGATAGTGTGTGTGAGTGTGTGTGTGTGTGTGTGTGTGTGTGTGTGTGTGTGTGTGTGTGTGTGATTGTGTGTGTGTGTGTGTTGTGTGTGTGTGTTGTGTGTGTGTGTGTGTGTGTGTGCCTGTGATTGTGTGTGTGTGTTGTGTGTGTGCGTGTGTGTGTGTGTGGTGTGTGTGTGTGTGTGTGTGTGTGTGTGTGTGTGTGTGTGTGTGTGTGTGTGTGTGTGTGTGTGTGTGCGTGCGTGTGTGCGTGTGTGTGTGTTTAGAACAGCTTGCCATATTGTTAGCTATGGCTTTCCGGCTGTTAGTGACTGAGCTGTCGTTACATAAAAAAAGAGCTTTGACTACATGTTCACAGAGTGACACAAAACAAACCCACACACGCACACACACACGCACACACACACGCACACACACACACACCATCGATTAGTTTTAGTGTTCAGTGACAACAGGGAAGACACAGACAGAGAAATACAGCCGGGCTGCCGGACTGAAATCAGGCGGTAATGATGATTCCAGACAGATGTAGGCTCAGAGAGGAGAGATGGAGAGAGGCAGCAAGGATGTAAAAAATAAGAGAGAGAAGAAGAGGGGTAGAAGTAGAGAGGGGAGGACGGGATGGAGGAAGAAGGATATAGGGATAAAACACAGAACAGAGCAGCAAAGGAGAGATAAATTGAATTGATAGTGTTCACCTTGAGGCATCAGCTGAGCTCTCTGCAGGAGGCTGAAGAAACCTGGAGCTTCAGCAGACTCTTTACAGTCTAACTGTACATGTGGTGCACACAGCAGCGTTTGTGTGTACACACACTTAAATTCTGCTTATTGTAGATGCTAAAAACACTAAAAGCTCCCGTTTCATATTCTTTTAAGGCAAACAGAAGATCGTGTCACAGTAAATCCGAATACATTTTGTAATTTGAAATGAGCTGCTGACTTGTCACAGCCGCAGGCAGCCTCCCCCTCACAGGGAAAACAACCCAAACTGCATATTTAGTTTCCCTGAAGCAAAAGGGATCGCTGCGTAGCCAGTTGCTGTGAGCTTTGACCATTTGAATTGTTCAAAGAATTATCAACAGCAGGGTCTTTTCATTGTGATGCTTTTGGGGTTTTCTTTTGTAATAATAAGACTTTTTAAGCCCCATTAACTATATCTCCATGACAACCTTGCAAATAAACAGAATCCGTTCCATGCTGTTTTATGCAACACCTGAATTCTGAGTGTAAGGCTCATATAAAACCTGATATGCATTGTTCTTCTCTAGTGAAACAATGCATAAGAAGACCGCTGGGTGAAGCAGGGGAGTTGGACATACCATAAGTGGTTATAGATTTAATACACACTGTAGTCTGAAGGATTGATGGATGAGCGGAAGCAGCGAGGCAGACGGAGAGGAGGTCGTATCATTTTTCTGGATATCACACAGTTTCGTTGGCCTGGCTCAGTTGTTGTTGGACAGCTGTCTTTCTCCTCTTCTCCTCTTTGCTTCCCCCGCATTAAAACATTTCTGCTTCTTTTCTTTCATTTTATTATCCTGCCTCCTGCCCCCACCTTGCCGAAAAACAGATTTACACCTCTCGCCCTGACCTCTCCACTCTCCTTTCTTCTCCTTGTTTTGTGTCTTCCTGCCCACCCTTCCTCCTGCACCTCCTCTCCTCTCAGCACATTGTTACGGTATCAGAATGGACTTTTGCAGAATATTTTGGAAACTAAAGGCATCTTTTGCCTTTAGGGAAAAGCTGCATTACAATGTTGCAAACTGCAAAAGCTAATGGGATCATTATTGTTTGTAATACTTACAATAAATGTTCAGAGTATAGGTTCTGAAGCATTTTAATCAATCGAAGCAACACTATTCAAAAGCCAAACTAAATCTTCTGTATGTGTGTGATGAAGTCTGGTTTTAGACAGTGGTGTAAAGTAACTAAGTACATTTACTAAGTACTATACTTAAAGTGGACCTATCATGCTATATTTGAATAATATAGTGTAGGACCATACCTATATAAGGCATATTTATACTTTTTGTTTTTCAAATACCAAACAGATCATGCATTTTAGCCATGCCTCATTTTGCTCAATTTGACATTTTCTAGCTCTGTTTTTGCAAGGGCAGATTCAGTGAGAACAGCACCACCTACTGGCCTGGCATATGTACTACAGCGTCTCCAGCGCTTTCGAATGGCAATGGCCGTGGCTGTCTCCTCCTGATTGGTGGAGTTGGCCCAATAGCCGTAGCGCCACCGTCCTGACGTCAGGACAGTGTTCAAATCTGGATCAGTTTTTATCAGATCCGTTGCAGCCCCTTTTTTAGAGATTTGGGTATGGAGGAAAATAGAGAGGGTTGTGTTTTCTGACACTTGGTGAGTTCCCTGGAACACCGGGGACACATATTCATGTATAAAAGACGTACAAAAGTGCATTTTGAATGATAGGTCCCCTTTAAGTACGATTTGTAGGGACTTTACCTGAGTATTTCAATGTTTTGCTACTGTGTACTTCTACCCCAAAACAATTCAGAGGTAAATGGTGTACTTTTCCTCCACTACATGTATTTAATAGCTTTAGTTACTTTACAGATGTGGATGAATGATGTGAAATCTAATCAAGTGTTCAATCAGACTTTAGTTCCACCTGGAGTAAATCCACAAGCTACCCTGCAGTATACAAAGTCATTCAAACTAGCTGCACCTTTACCAGCTTTGAGAACACTTTCATGATCAATCATTATAAAACATATATATATTATTCTGAAATGGACCAATCTGCACAATGACTACTTTTACTGTCGCTACTTTCACTATATTTTGATGATAATACTTTTCTACTTTTACTTGAATGCAGGACTTTTACTACACTTTTACAGAGTATTCCTACACTCTGGTACTTTTAATCAAGTACAAGATCTGAGTACTTCCTCCACCTCTGGTTTATGGAGTATTGCGTTGGAGGTTAAAAACTGTGGAGCGGCAGAGTGAAGAAGTAATGTGTGTTCAGTATTCAGCAGAGCAGAACAGCGCAGAGTAAAACGGGCTTTAATTCACCCAGATTGGGATTTCAGACGTGACGCCCCGCTGTTACACACACACTGTCAGCACATTCCTCCAGCTGGCTGCTGCACACACACACCACACACACCACACACACACCACACACACACACACACACACACACACACACACACCACACACACACACACACACACACACACACACAACACACACCACACACACACACACACACACACACACACACACACACACACCACACATGAGGCTGCTAAGAGAATGAGCATGTGCATATTTAATGTATATCACAAAAAAGATGTCTCCCTGTGTGTTTTATGAGTGTGTGTGAAGGTCGCTGCAGATGATTTATCAGTGGGAAAGATGCATGATGGAGCCCTGCAGGGCAGAGGTGTGTGTGTGTGTGTGTGTGTGTGTGTGTTAGTTCAATGTTATTAGTTTGTATTTGCGGTCTTGTGGATGTTGCATGTGGTTTTATGTAGATATTTAACGTGGGAATGTTTATTCTTTATTATATATAAAAACTATAGTGTGTTCTCCCTTGGCTGGCTAACACACACACACCACACACTCACAATACACATCTGGGACTGAAGGTTAGCATAATGTTGGAGTAAAAAAACATCAGTTGGTGAAAGATAGACGCTCATACCACTGTGTGTGTGTGAGTGCATGTGTGTGTGTAAAGCAATAGGAGAACTAAACGGAGGAAACAGAGAAGGCAAAAAGAGTGTCGTATTCCAGCTGTGTTTGGTATATATTTCTGCATGGAGTGAGAGTGTGTGTTTTATATTCCATGCCTGTCCAACAGAGCTCTGAAACATGTCGTATCATATATCACGTCCTACAGTAACATTAAACCTTACACCAATGTGAAACTGGGCAGCGGGTCGGACATCAAACCCCGAAGAGTTACGGCAGTGTGTGTGTGCAGAGACAGTTTGATGTGCGCTACACGGAGATATATGGACGCACAGGACGCAGCCCCTCAAACATCTCATGTTTTACATGTGGGGAAGCCAGAAGCAAATGACGTATTTGCTGACCAACCGCTTATGTGTTGTGAAAAATATGAGCGGTGGCGTCATGTGCATAACTCACAGCAAGACATCGTGCAGCTACCTGACCCAAAGCTACACAATATCCCAAATATGTGAGGAGAATATCTTACTGCAGACTGAAAAAGATCATGTATTATGCAAAGGCAGAGCATGAAAGGGCTGTGTTCCTTCCCAGTGCGTTGTCAAGTAATCACATCTAAGCATCTGCAGACATGGAGGCTTTACTGTAAAGAAGAATTCTAATGTGTTCGGGGTGAGAGCTGGAGCTACCTTTGATCAGAAAACAACCCCTACGCAGATTGAAACTTAAGAAAAAGTACGTGGTGTGGAAGTGTTGGGAGGACTCAATACACAAACAAACTGCTGGGCAACAATAAATAATATCTTAAAAAAACAATCAATATTGGTGAGACCAACTTACTGACTTTATGATTCAAACTGAAGGAGGAAAATGTGTTTATGTAACTAATAAACCATTATGTGATACAAATGTATTATTTCACAGGTAATTATAACTTGCCTTTACACCCAAATTAGAATAACATCAAAGGCAGAACGTGCCTTGAAACGCTGACTTGTGTAGAGTATCAAAACGGCCTTTTCTATTTCATCAAGCCACGTCAAATGTGCCTTTTGCTCCATGAAACCAAGAGGTGTCAATATATCTGAAGATACACAACTTCTATGTCATTGTAGAAGTACAGATGCCATATGCCTATTTATTGCTCATGTTTTTACTAGTGGTTTTTAGGTATTTTTACAGGGGGTGCTTATTTGGAGATTTGTCTGTTGTCTGTGTTGACCTGGTATGTGTGTCATGGTGAGTCCTTGTCTTTTATCTGCAAACCAAATCAACCTATGGGTACAAATAAATAACCTGAACCTGAACTATAGTGTAAAGTTGTAGAAACAAAGAAAGTGAAAGGTCAAATAAACAATTTGGAATATATGAAGTGTTTTGACAGAAACCCCAGAGACGATGAGCAGAGTAAATATTTGGTCTGTGGACAATAGGTAAGTCACATCACAGTTCAGAGTTAGGACAAAGGGGTGTCTGATGATGATGGTAACCACTATGGAAGTATACACATGAGCATAGTAGAGAAGTAAATATAGCTCGATTTAAACATCCCACTGGAGTCTGTTAAATGTAGTCATGCATGTGTGTGTAGGGTGGTCAGTGTGTGTGTTTGTATGTTGCTATTGCATTTGTGTTTATATGTACATGATGCCTGTTGGGCCTGTATTTTTGGAAATGAGCAATAAATCAATCACAGCCTGCTTGCACACGTGCACACTCACACGTGCCAGTGCACGTACCAAAACAAGGCCGCGCATTCTAAAGCGCTGATGCTTGTAGTAATTGCACGGGTTGTTACCACGGTGATAAAATGGCCAATAACTTGCTCACCTGGCCTGTGAATGGACATGCCGCTGGACACACCACACCACACACACACACACACACACACACACCACACACACACACACACACACACACACACTCTGTCTCTCCCTCAAAAACAAAGAAGTGCTACATACGGTAGAAAAATGCAGAGTGCAGGAAAACTAAATCACAGCCCATGCCTTCATTTTAGTTTAGATAGTCCCACAGCGCGTATAAACAGGCAGGACATGCTAACACTGACATTTCTTGTTGGCTTCAATTTCTGCCTGAAACAGAGTTCCACTAAGGCCTCGTTGTAAGGTCTCAGTGAGGATGTAAAACGGCAGAAAATACAGGGAGTCATCGGACTGCTGGACTCCTCTTGGCTGCACTTAAAATGCAAACCCATCCATTAAAATCACATTCGACTGCAGCTGAGTTACAGCATATGCATGAGTGTGTGCGGGTGTCTGTGGATGTGATCAATCATATGAAGAGCTGGACAGCGGTACATGGTTATTCCATTAACACACTTCTTACTTCTATGGCTTTAAAGTGCTGAGCGAAAGAGGGGGGAGATAAAAGTAGAAAGGAGAGGGAGAGGTAGGACAGGAAGAAAGCGGGAGTTGACGAGGTGTCAGGTGATGATCAAGTCAGGGTGACCGTGCCCACCTTCCTGGAACACTGAGGCAACATGGGAAACTACTGGATATCATAAGGGCTGCTGAACTCAGGGGAAGTGTTAAAGGGTGGGTCTTGATCTTAAAGGGGCCCTATTCTGCTCTTTTTCAGGTTGTAGTGTCTCTACTGGGACACGTCTCCATGCTTTAATGTTCAAAAAGCTCTTTATTGTTCTCATACTGCCTGTGCTGCAGCACCTCTTTTCACCCTCTGTCTGAAACCAGAGCCCAGTCTGCTCTGATTGGTTAACTGGGCTAGGTTGTGATTGGTCAACCTGCTTACGGTACGTCCACACGGCAGCGTGTGTTGAAGCTTGCCGGTGGGCGTGTCTGCCGTGCGACCAACAACCAATCACATTAATCTCCCGCCCTGGACACACAAGCACGCGTTTTGATTGGCTAGAGCTTGTACTGGCATATGATTTGATTGGCTGGCGCTTCTGTCGAGAGCTGGAGCTTTGATGGCAAACGCTGACGGTTTATTTGGAGCTTCGGCCGGAGAATTCACAAGACATGTCACGGGCCACGGTCTGACCACACGGTTCAGATGCCACAATCAATTCTGAAGACCCCTCCTGGTTTGAACTAGTTCAGAGTGTAATAATCAACATTCTTCAATAGATAGACTAAACAGCTGAGGACACTGAATCACAGTTGTTGTCGCTTATGGCTCGAGGTCATCTACACCCCGAGAAGGATGTGTTCCAGGTGTCCCACAACAATAAGTATCTCTATCCGAGAGTCGCCCGGTCACAAACTGGCAACATCAACAATATGCTATGGCAGCCCCTCCTCTTGGGAGATAACGGCTGCTCAAGGTTGGTCAGCTGCGTCAGAGGGCGAAAGGAGGACATGCAGGGCAAGTTATTCCCCAACACCGCCCTTTAGCCTATCACGTACAATGTGTTGAAGTGCCGTGATAGCAATGGGGCTCTGTGGCAATGTCAGTCTGTCGGTCCAAACCAAAAATACCAACTATAGAAGGGGTTGCCATGAAACTTTGAACAAACATTGAAAATGCCCAGAATAATAAATCATACTGACTTTGATGATCCTTTAACCTTTTCTCTCCCACCACTATGAGGTTTTCAGTGAAATGTCTCAATTTAGCACACATATATGTTTCCCTGAGGATTAACTGAAATACATTTCTCTGATTTTTTCTCTAGCACCGAAAATGATGGAAAATGGGGAGATAGACAGCTTTTAGGGACTGGGGAATATGTAGGCAGACGGATAGAAATACATGTTTCCCCAGTGGTGTGTTTTTTTATCTTTGGAAACATGATAAATTACATAAATGTCCGGCGCTCGATGTTTACGTTCAGCTGTTTTACATGTTAACATAAATAAGTGTGTCTTACTTCATCTCCAGGACCTCCTCCAGGTGCTTCCGCCGCTCGGCCCGCAGCGACGTCAGGTGACCTTCCTTCTCAGCCAGTGAGAGTTGAGTTGATGACAGCTTGGCCTTCATCACGTCCAGTTCCTCCTGCTTCACCTTCTCCATGGCAACCAGCAGGTCATCCACCTGACACACACACACACACACACACACACACACACACACACACACACACACACACACACACACACACACACACACACACACACACACACACACACACACAGAGACACACACACACACACACACACACACACGTAATGTAAGATATTTTAACGTGAATCTGATCATGTTAATATATTGATGTTGTCCTTCAGCGTCCTATATGTGTGTGTTTCTGTGTGTGTGGGTATTTGACAGCTTCTGTTCTTTTGAAATTGTGTAATAATTGTTCTGTTTTACATGAAAAGCTCTATTTTAGAACATCAAATGATTGTCTTCTCCATGCTTTCTTTTCTTTTCTCTTCTATAATGCATCTCTGTCTTTGTCGAGGTGTGTTTCAGTTTGTACGTTTAATGTTTGTTATCACTGTAATTCGCACACATCATACATTCTCCCTTGGGTATTTCTTTCTCTCTTTTTTCTAGTTGTGTACTCCCTATTTCTCTTTTACTCAAATACAAAAGAGAAGCAAGGAGTGTGGGACAGAAAAACATTTTTTTTAGAGAGAAAGATAATCAGAACGGTCCATATATTTCCTCAGAAAACACATGGCATCAGCAAATAGAAAGGGAAATGAGCTAAATCTGAAAGCAGTTCCTGTTCAGAGATAAAATAAGAGTTGACAGGTCAAATACTCAGTTCACTGGGTACAGGAGGTCTGCTTTAACATCAGCATGAATGAATGAATGAATGAATGCATACCACAAGCTGTACAACACTTACAAGTTCCCATGCTGCTGTTACGTCAATACAAGTGTGACATATTGGAATAAAAAGGAAACTGAATGGTGAAGACATGAATGAGTGACTATAGTGGTGACTGAGTGAGGTTTGTAATGATTATTTGTTACCTTTGACCACCTAAAGCCGGCTGTGGTGAACTCATGCATTGGAATGTGAGAGCGCTGCACACAAAAAGAGCAAAGACAGAGAGGTATGGGGTAGGAGAGAGGACACAGAGAAGGAAATGGGATGGTTAAATGGAGGGCGGGGGGGGGGGGGGACACACACACAGAAATACATATAATAGACAGAAGGAGAATGGGTACAGAAAAGGGGAAATGGCAGAGTGGACATAGGAAGGCAAAGGGGATGATGAGAGTAGGAGAGAGGTGTGATAGGGCATGGATAGAGGTGGTAAGGAGGGGGAGAGGAGCAGGAGATATGACAGAAACAACAGACATGCAGAGAGGAAAAGCAGAGAAGAAACGAGAAGAAAGAGAACATTGTCAAAGAGCTCAAGTGAAGAGATATACTGTTAAGCGAAAGAAACAAATGCTAAGCACGAGAGATAACCAGATCAAATGCTGAACAGTCAGAAGCACAGGCAGCGTTCAAAATGCAATTCAGACGAGACGAGAGAAGAGGAGAGGAGGGAAGTGCAGATGAGTGTGAAATAAGGACAGAGAATTAAAATAGAGCTGGAAGGCTAACAGAGACGGAGAGTTTGAAGGATGGAGGGATGCAGGAGAGGGTGAGGAGTGACGAGGCCCGGCTGGAAAAGAAAAGGAGGGGCGAGGCGAGGAGAGAGAGGAGGGGAGAGGAGACACACTCATCCACCTCTCTTTAGTGATCACACACACATATGACTCATGTCTAGCAGAAAAGGTTCAGCTTATTTCCTTGAGGTTTGGTCAACCACTGTTGTCAGCAAACCCTGGGACAGTTCTCTCTCTCTTCTCGCACACATCAACACATACAGGTTTGCAATATACGTGCCAATATAAAGTCACGGTGTGTGTGTTCCTGTTTTGCCAGTGTGTGCCAATGCTATTATAAGCCACGTGTGTGCATTTGAACAGACCTCATTAAGGGAGGAAGTTGTCATCGTTTCATAAATGATGATGTGAAAGCCTAATTGCAGTGACGCGGTTAAGGAAACGGGAACACAACAATATTTATTTACAATTTACTCTTGTGTATAGAGACACGTTTCCAAGTAAGGAAACCAAAGTGGCGTCTACCCTGGCTGCTGCTGAATGCCATATTGTGCTGGGACTGCTATTTAAATGGCGTGCTGTTTAAATAGCAGTTAGCACTCCTTTCCGCCATGATTGTGTGTGTATGGATTATGTGGAGCGCCGTCCTGTGTGTAGCTGTCCTGTCAGTGAGCACAGATGTGTCTCAGGCTCAGTGAATGGTGTTGACGTTGGATGAGGACTGCGCTGAGTGTGTGTCTGCCATCTCCACTGGTTTCACCGCACGCTGCCGTTTCTGCTCCTTCCTCCTTCACTGAAGCATTTCATCTGGAGGACGCTCTCCAGCACACCGCTCTGGCCTAAATGGCCTCCGTTACGTCTAATTAAAGCTGCCACTTGTAGCATTTCAGAGTATTTCAATATATTC
>JAAOOA010000825.1:75000-77500 GCA_012861695.1 Trematomus loennbergii
TGTGTGTGTGTGTGTGTGTGTGTGTGTGTGTGAGGAGTGTGTTTGACATTGCCTCAGGCTGCTTCCTGTCACAATTGTCACGTCATGATGAACCGTTGTTGTGATAGCAGACATTATTCAAGGTAGGACGGAGAGAAGGAGAGAAACTTTTTCTGTCTTACTTTCTTTCCACCCATCTCCCAGCTTCCTCTTCCCACTCACCCCTCCTCTTCCTCCTTGTCTTCCTCCCTTCTCACCTTGATCTGCTGGGAGCTTTGGCTCAGGTTGTCCTCTCTCTTCTTGGCTCGTCCATCAGCTGGGCGTTCCTGCTCTTCTCCAGCTGCTCCATGTGTTTCAGGTTGGACATCTTCTTCGACTGGTCCTTAATCTGCCTGCTCACACACACACACACACACACACACACACACACACACACACACACACACACACACACACAACACACACACCACACACACACACACACACAACACACACACACACACACACAACACACACACACACACACACACACACACAAACACACACACAATACAAGGGAAAAGTTAATACAATTATTAAGACCTCTCTTTTCCATGAAAGTAATTAACCTATATTTGTGTCCCATTACATTCCTGTAAGTCTATAAAACAGTAGGATTTGTTCGTTTTAGGAGACATTACTTAGTGTTGACTGCTTCTAAAATATGTCAAATTTAGTCTAAATTTGTTTGTTTTTTAAAGGATAAGGTCAAAATAAAGTAAAATAAAAAAATGAAAGTATATCTATGCTATGGAGTAAATCATGATACAAGAGCATGTGCATGCATACAATCAAATGAACACTGTAACTGCCCCCCCACCCCTTATAATTTTGTTCTATGTGTGTGAGCCTTGTCTTTCCTGTTAATCTAAAGCTTTTTTAAAACTGCAATATTGTATTATTTCAAAATGTCCCACAAATCCCTCAATAAATGATAGTGTTGTGGTGGCCTCTAAAATGATAGAGTTGTGAAGCTGGGTCAGGGGTCTTTGTTACATGTCATTCTTCCTCAAATAAAACATATTTCCAACAGAAAAAACATTCAAAAAATGCCTCAGTATTCTACATGGAAGAAACCAGTATTACTTCAATGAATATATATATATAAAGATCCTAATGTTTATCCACTCCAGCAGCTTCAGATCCCCTCTCTGTCTACAGACACCTTCCACATGGACTCCACATGTAAGCACACAAACAAACAGCAGCCACACTGATCTGTATTCATTATGCTGGCAGGTCACATGAGTGCAGCTGATGTTTAATACATAGAATCAAACCGTCTCCAACCAAACATATTCAGGACACGCTGCCATTAAGATGATTCTGCAAAACGCTCTGATTAACCATTCTGTGAAATACAATGGCGTTATAAATTCCCTAAGGGACGATATTATAGAATACAAAGCTGTGGGTGTGTGACTAGATGACATTTGAGATGTCTCCACAGTGGGAAGCGTGTAGGTCTGTTCACAGAGGGATTACTGGGCGTGTAAATCATCATCTGGGGAATGAAGGAGTGATTCCTCTGGGGAGCAGAGGGGTCGGGAAGGAGAAAGAGTTTAATCCCTGTTTAAGCTGTCTGAAGGCCATTGTGCCTCTGTCACAGACCTATCGGCTATCACAGCAGCCTGACACACACACACACACACACACACACACACACACACACACACACACACACACAGATGTGGACTAACCCCTGCTAATGCCACTGAGGTTTAACAACGTCTACGGACGCAGATGAGAGATAAGTCTAAGGAATAAATGTGAGCATTCATTTGTAGCTGCTTGCACACCCCATCACCCGGCAAGGTTCCAACATGGACACTTAGACAAAACAGATCTGAACAGACTACCACATTAGAAACTCATCAACTCAATAAAAGTCATTCTTTTCGCTCTGTATGAATCAGAGAGTCTTTTGTATGTTTGCATTTTTTAAATGCCTGCTCTGTGCAAATGTTTATGCACGTGTGTGCGATAATGTTAGCACAACTTTTTACAGGCTCCTAGATTAATCCATTTTTCCTCACTTGCACTGGTGCATGCTGCAGCTGCCAGTAAAGGGCTGACCTCCAGAGATGGGAATCAACAGAAAGCTCTGTCACACCACAGCAGAGCAGGGCGCTCATGGGAAATCATTTTTTACGAGCCGTACTCTGCATATTTCGTTTCCTAAGGTGTAAACAGGTTCCAATTGTCACAACCTTTGACCTTTGTCCCTGCACCACAGAGCTGTGGGATTAAATCAGCGCATTTGTTGTGCGTCTGTTATTTCACTTATTTGAACTACTTATTATTCTTATGAGTGCAATCTTCTGTCATAACAGGTAAACTGAGTATTTGTTTCCACCTAGTGTAATAGACTAGTGCTGACATTTTTGTATGATATCCCTTCTGTTTCGTCTTTCCTGTTTATCTAAGCAATAAACTAAACTAACCTAAAGTATTGGTAGCATCCATCAAATGGCTTTTACAT
>JAAOOA010000825.1:82500-90000 GCA_012861695.1 Trematomus loennbergii
CACACACACAAGCACACACTCTCTCACACACACACAAGCACACACTCTCTCACACACACACAAGCACACACTCTCTCACACACACAAACACACACACTCTCTCACACACACACAGAGAAACAATGCAATCCCCTTTTAAGATACAGAAACCTTGATGTCAGACAGTTGGCAGTGGATGAGGAGTTCCTTATCTCAAGATCAAACAACCAGAAAAAAAGACAAGGCGAGGGAAAAAACTGAAAAAGGACAGAAGAAGAAAAACATCTTTCGTCAGATAGCGAGGCAATGCTAACTTTTTCTTTTGTTTCTTTCCCCCTCTAGAGTTAAATCACAAACACCAGAACAACAGCGATGAGAAAGCTGACAAGACATCAGGGGAACAGCGGCTCTGGAAGTTGAAAAGGAATAAAGAGAGCAAGAAGCAGCTGGCACTGCGGAGACCTTCACAGCAGAGCTCAAAGCACTCAGACCACCAGATGTATGCAGGAAGGGATAAGTGCTTATTATGTGGTCCAACACAATGTGGAGGTCAGAGGAATCTCAATATGACTTTGATATGTCTGTTAGAAAAGGCCAAATTCAGACGTTTGGTTCTGCATGTTGGATTCTCATTACGGACTGACCTCCTAATGCAGATAGGAACATGTGAAGACCAAAGAGGAGAAGAAGAAGAAGAAACAGGTTTTATGATTTATAGTGCCATATTAAAGAAATAGTTGGATTTACTTTTTTGAAAGAGTAAAATGTCTGTCCAAATATAAAGCCTGGACAAAGGAAACAGTTAGCTTAGCTCTGTCCAAAGGTTGAATAAATCCACCTCCCATCACCTGTAATGCTGACTTCACTCCCTCACTACAGGACATATACAACACCCGCCTCACCCGCAAGCACTCAGCATTGTGGGTGACTCCACCCACCCCTCCAACAGCCTCTTCAGCCTCCTGCCTTCAGGAAGAAGGTTCCTCAGTCTCAGCTCGCGCACCTCTAGGCTGGGCAACAGCTTCCTCCACCAGGCGGTCAGGATGCTGAACTCTCTCCCCTCCCTCCCTCTCTCCCCCTCTCTGACATCTCTCCCCTGAACTCTCCACCCTGCCTCCGACCTTTCTCCCCTGCCCCAAATGGTCCTGGACTCAAACCCCCTAACTCACTTTTCTGCCCATCCCCATGCTACTGCACTGAAACTGTACTTGAACACTTAAATTATATTATTAACATTTTAAACTGTATACCCCAGTTATCTAGGCCCTTTGTTTTGTTGATGTATATATGTCACACTGTAGGACTGCGGGAAACGATATCTCGATATTTCTGGATGTACAACATGTAGAATTATTGACAATAAAGCTGACTTTGACTTTGACTTTGACTTATAACATGTTATATCTTGTTTTTTTCATCTGTTTAAAACAAAAAGTGGAAAAACCAAGGTTGCGGTTCAGCGGCGGTTATTCGGCGGACTATTTCTTGGCGAGAGCGCCGACTTCTTGGAGTCTCCGCTGATTGCCTTGTAATCTGATCGGACCATAAAAGATTTTGAAACCTTGGTTGAACATATAAAATAGTGTCTAAACTGTTTGACAAAAGTATGACGGGAAATCAAATGGGGAATGATTTCTCTGCAAAAGCCACAAAGACAGAAACCCAACGCAAGTAAGCTGAGCAAAGGTTCACAGCTGTCTGTCTCAATGACGCTGAAACTTTGCTCGAACGTGCTTCCTGTTTGCTGAGGAGCCTGGGACTTGAACTCAGATTTTGGTATCGTGACAAGACTATAATTTAGGTGCAGGAAAGAAACAATAATAGTTCTTCTTCAAAGAGGCAGTGAAAGAGAACAGAGGGAAAGTCAAGGTGTCTCTTCAAAAGCCAGACAGACATGATGAGAATGATTAAAAACAGAGTTTATGACGGAGCGAAGTACATGAGAGGATTCCCGATGCAAGGACAAGATAGTTTGACAATGAAGGAGAGAGCGAGAATGAGCGAGAGAGAGACAGTGATGGAGGAAGAGAAATAGCGTGCAGTACTAACCTTGAGGCAAAACTGGTAGAGCAGGAGACAGCGTTGCATTGTAAAGATAAAGAAGGGGAGAGAGAGAGAGAGAGGAGAGGGAAAGGTGAGAGGGAAGACAGCAGTTGAGTGCTAGGTTAGCCGGCTTGATCACTCTTCAAAGAGGAAGGAGATGAGAGACGGAGGAAGTGACATCTACAGAGACAGAATTAACCAAAGAGACACACAAACAGGGAGACATGCGTGAACAAGCAAGACAGGCAGACAGACAGTCACATAGACAGGGTAGGTGCAGCCTAGCACAGTATTGAGTGTTATGAAAGGCCTGATCACCTCACATGAGCTCTAAGAACATTTAGACACACACACATACAAAACTGCAATCACAAACCATAGCATAGCGAGCAATTAGCCAATCAAAGCACAAGCTGAGAGCGTGCTCACTGTGAAGGATTTCTTCTGGAAGGGTTTTCACATTGCACATCATCTTTTTTTCCCCTTCCCGCAGGGTCCACTTGAAAAGTAGGCAGCTCTTAGATTTGTGGTCTTCACCGAAAGGCTTATGCATGTAATCATTTAGATATGAATCTGAAGAAAATCCACTTCCTAAGTTGGTTGACCCCAAAAGCATTCCACACAATCACTCCTCGTGTGTTTGGTTTGCACTGGCAAAGCTCAAACTCCAGGGTGAGCTTATGCCTGGGAACGCACGCTAATGACAGCGTGCCAGAGACAAATTGTCCATTACAGAACAATATAACACGCAATAAACTTCTCTAATTTCACAGGTTTATACTCCACGTCTCTCTAAACCTCCTTCAGTTCTCTCCCTTTTGCTTCTCCTTCCATGTCTGTCAGGTTTTTATTCTCCGTTTCTCTCCCCTCAGTTGTATTCTCTTTTTCCTTTCTTCCCCTCCCTGTCTCTTCCCGTTCTTTAATTACTCACCGCTTTGTTATTCTCCTTCCGCTTCCACCACCTTGCTTGCTTTCCCTTTTCCCCTCTCTATGTTTCATACTTTTCCGTCTTACAATGCCCACCTTTGATCAATAGCCCTGGGATATAGTCACTATTAGTACACTTTATATTACAGGGTCAATGACTACAGGTTGAAGAAGTAGCTAAATATATTATAATATTCTTAAACTATTTCCTAATATTTTTAATTCATAGCTATCCTGACCCAACCCAGCCTCACGGCATTTCGCATTATAGTCACGAAATTAATTTAATCTATTGATTCGTGTTCACCAACACGATTTTCACATTTTTTTCGTGTCACACAGAACGATTTAAAAAGCAATGTATTTCTATTGGTAGCATGTTTCGTGCCTGCAACACGTCTTTGTGTCCGGTCGGGTCTTGGAAGACCAGAAGCTGTGTGGTTCATAAAAACATGTTCTTACTCATATCTTACCCTAAGCCTAACCCTAAGCCTAACCCTAAGCCTAAGCCTAACCCTATCCCTTTTATTTTAAATTGTATAATGTCTGAGTTTTTTTGCCGTCAGTGAGGAAAAGAAATGGCTCAGAGCCTCAGAATACTGACATCTGTATTTTTTTAAATGTCTTTTTCCTTCTAATTTGTTATTATTTACATTGCTTTTAAAATCGTTCTGTGTGACACGAAAAAAATGGCGAAATCGTGTTAATCAATAGATTAATTTCGTGACTATAACACGAAATGCCGTGAGACTGTGTTGCCTGACCACCATGTTTGATATTTTAAAATAAACAAATACTAACAATTGTGAGCAGCCAGTATACAAAGCAGGTGCTTGAAAATGTCTCAATGTAACCTTGCCAGAAGTGTTTTGAGGAAGGAGGAAGCACTTACAGCAAATACAAATTCACTATGTCCTAATCCCCTCCCTAAAAGAGTGATTGTCCACACCATAGAAATATAGCCAAGGTAGACCTCCAAATGTCCGAGGTCATAACCTCTATATGTAAGATATTCGGAGGTCGGTATATGTTTCAAACTTTCTTAAAATAGCCTAAGAACTTAACAGTGTTTGCCTGTTCCAAAGTAAGCTGCAATTGTAAGCATATCCGGCTAACTTAGCATCTATAATAGCATATGAGAAGAGTAATCTGAAAAGTCCGATCTAACATTTTTCTTCATTCATGTGCATATCAAGACCCCTTATACAACATTCTAGTTTTAAATTATACTTAAACTAAAAAGTAAGGTGGGTACAGTGTTTTTAAGCAATTTATGGGGCTAGCATTTGCTTAAGTAGCTAGCTACAGATCATAAAAGCTACAAGCGACTGAGGTCATTTGAGCTGGTAAAATGAATAGTTGTTGTCTATATATTACAAGCTTGCTGGGTGTGGAATAAAGGACCTATTTTTAAGAACAACTCATATATTTTGAGTGGTAAATTAAAGTGGTTTTGTTGTTGAGGATGGAAAGATTGAATGGCTTAGCATGAGGGGGACGGGGCGTAGCATGGTTCAGTCAGTTCTGCCCTTTTCATGACTGTGTTTCACCAAGTCAAAACGTAACCGCAGCCTTAACTTAGCCAGGGGTAGTTTCCCTCATTAGACATCTAATAGCTAAATAAAACCACTAAATGTTAAGATGTATAAAGTATCATACACCCTAATATAACCTCTACAAACCACTGTGTGTGTGCCAGTGTGTTAAGGAAAGTTAGATTCCCTCATTAAAATCTACTTAATCTTCATTTTACTATTACAAGATATTGTTCTCAAACGTACCGCACTAAGCCAAGACTTAATACATTTCCTTTTTCCTAAGAGCTGCCTGCAAAGATCAGATATGAAATATCAGATGTGGAGGAGCCTTTATTTTATTATAATCAACAGGGAGGATGAAACATCTTTCAAGTTCCTAAAAAGTCCCCCATGTTCACCCATCTGACATTTTGAATGGTTATTAAGTTGCACTTCAATGTTATCCACAAAGCTAGTGCTGCAGTGATCTGGAGGCTGCATCTGGGGCTCCTGGCAGACCAAATAACAAACATGGTCAGTTAAAACACCCAGCGGGAGGTGAGGTGCTGCTGAATTATGAATGGTCTAGGATTTCTACTGGCCAGTTGGACTAGTGGGGAAACATTGAACTCCCTAAAATCATTAACGCACATTAGTCTTACGGCCCGTCCACACAGCAGCGTTAAAAAATCTTGAAACGCTTCTGCCCATTCACTTTGAATGGGGTGACGTCACTTTGCCTCACTTTTCGCCGAACTGCATTGTGGGAAGCAGAGCGGAGATTTTCAGGATTCAAAGTTGAGCAATGTTCAACTTTTGAAGCTGAGGTGGAAGCGTCAGCCAATCAAATCCCGCGTATGCAAATCTGACAGTTCAAGCGCTAGCCAATCAAACCGCGTGTATGCTGGGAGAGACATACCGCAGGTCATTTCCTCATATTCCAAAAAATGGAGGAGAGATTAGCGGTAGGGAATCACCCGGTGCTTTATGACCAGACCTACCGGGATATAAACCGGAGGAGCCAGGCATGGAGGGAGGTGGCAGAGACAGTGGTAGGTTTTCGCCTGTTTGGGGAGTTTATATCCAGTTTACTTCGGGCTTTTTTGCTTCGTATGTCGGGGGCGGGAGATTCATGTGATTGGTTGTTGGTGCCTTGCTCGCAAAAAATCCCCAAGCTTCAGATACGCCCACCTCCAAGATTTTTTTTAACGCTGCTGTGTGGACGGTCCGTAACAGTCAAGCTACTGACAGACAGAAAGAGCGAGGGGAGAGAGTTTCTAAGAAAAAGATTAAAGGGAAAAACGAGAGACGGAGCTGATCAAAGGCATCGAGAGGCCAGTTTATTTCAAAATATATATATTTTAAAACATTATTATTTAACTGTTGGCCATGGGATAAAGACACCTAACCCTGCGTAAGGGGCTGTCATTGGTTATAAGTGACCTAATTCAGTTTTTTATAAATACTACCGACTCACAGACAGATCAACAGAAAGAAACAGATGTTCGGGTAGAAAGGTAAACACAGAGGCAGGCAGGCAGGCATGCAGGCAGACAAATATACTCAGATAAAGAAATACAGGTTAAGGTTAAGACTAGTTTACAAGGTACATACAGAGGCACACATAAATAGTGAGGAACAGACAAGTTAAGTGAAAATACACAGACAGGTTAAAAAGTAGTAAGAAACCCTATGAGCATAAAAGAAATACAAAAACTGAGTGAACTTCCCAGAGTCCTAATGAAAGAAAAAGAGTGTGTTAAACTCTGCCAGTCAGGCATCTTGGGCTGAAAGTAAAACCAAAGTGAAGTGTGAAAAACAGAGGCACTAAATGAAAGAGTTGCATCATTGGCAGGAGCAGCGGCTCAGAGAGGGTCTCGCTCGACAGCAGACTGTGCCCTCCTTTTACAAACTGTAGTGAGCAGGATGGCGCGGCATAACACCTGCTGCTGATGCACAGATGTGTGAGAGAGCAACTCCTGCTATCGACTGACCTTTAGGAGGCTTTGCCAACTGTCCCAATGAGCAGAGGCTCAATCAATGCTGCAACTCTTTGATGGTGTTTATTAGTGATCGTACTCAGCTCTGTCCCATGTGGAAGAGGATTGTGAAACATAAGAAATCCCTTCACACGTTTCTTTCCATTGCCAATTCATCTGCTGATTAGTTTCTAGTATTATATTGTTTTGGCTACAAAATGGCAGAAAACATAAAAAATATACATAATGATTTCACAGAACTCAATGTAACCTGTTTGATAGCTTGTTTTTTCCCCAAATATATTCAATACCATTGAAAACCATGCAAAAAGTTCATTATTTTGGTATATTTGAAATAAAAATACTTTGAATGTTAAAACTGATTTACTGTATGTGAAAGTCCCTGACATATACATATACATATATATACATTAGGGATGCCAGAAACTGACCGTGATCAAATTCGAAAATCGGACAGCCCTGATTCGACGCCGCCACACCAACCACCACCCCCCCCCCCCCCCCCCCCCCGCCGCGCGGGAGAGAAAAAAAATAGTATTTTCGCAGAGCTTGCATTTGACTTCATTTGCACTTGTCAGTTCTCGTCTTTGAACTCCTTTGTTCATCTTCAGTTGTGTTGTTCTCACTGTTCTGTAAATAAATCATCAATCGCACGTGTGACGGAGAGGGGGGGGGGGGCGGGGCGGGGTCGGTGTAGCAGGCTGCAGCAGTCTGCACTCTGCGGCTTCTACTCCCTCCAAGTTTACAGTAAAACAAACTGGTGGTGTGACCAATGGCCATTTACAATTATTAATACTATTACTATTATTAGCATTAGTCTATATTTGGTTGAAACTAAGCCAGGGAAAAAAAGAAAAACATAAATAATAATAAAAAATATATAAATAAAATCGAATTTTCTAAATAATTTTAGATTATGGAGACTGTAACGAATATTCGAAAAATCGAATAATCGCTGGCATCCCTAGTATACATACGAGTCTCCTACATGTATATCCTCTGAGTTTTTAACTAATGCTGCTGTGGTGTTAGAA
>JAAOOA010000825.1:95000-97500 GCA_012861695.1 Trematomus loennbergii
CATTAAAACCAATAGAACACACTACAGGAGAGGGAAAACCTCAAAAAAGAATAGGGCTCTTTAAAGTATGTAATTCCTTTATCACCACACGTCATATTTTAGTAATCCCCCTTTGAAAAGTAAAAAACAATTAAGGGGTTTGTATTAAACTTGTGAGATCCCATCGGGACTTCACAGATGTAGGGATTGAGCTGGAAGAGTGAGAAAAGAGATAATACCTGTGCCATTAAATATCAAAATATAAAATAAAGATTAGCACTTGTATAGTTTGAAACTATAATGCACCAGCACCTGCAATGGTAAGTCGCTTAAAACAAAAGCTTCAGCTCAATGAAATAGACAGTAATGTAAAAGTCTTTCCTACAGCTGGGATAGACTCGGCCCCCTTTTGCTTTAAGACTTTTTCCCATGACCTGTCTCTTTTCTCAATCTTCCAGCTCAATCCCTCCAAGCGTGAAGTTTTCTCTCCGATCTTTTCTGGTCTTGTCCTCTTTTGGTAGGACCAGTGAAACAGAAACCGACGGGACCAGAAGGAGAGACACTCAGACGTGTAATTTTACCCTTCACTGACAATACCAACTCCAGACTCGGCTCATCAGTTGTTTGACTGGGCTTTGGTCAGAGAAACCTTGCTGCTTACTGATTATATTTAGGCACATATATTGCTGTTGTAAGAAAAACCCAACATCTGCGTTTAGCAGTGTACAAAGGAAAGCTTTTTTTCTCTGTGAGTTTTCCCATAAATATCTCAAATTATATAAAATGACTGCAACAGGTTTTATGATCCAACAGGGTCCAAAAGACATAATGAACTTTTCACTGCAATATGTGAATGAATCCCCTTTGAGAGAAAATGAATTGAATGTTCCCTGAATAGGACGGGGGAGCCAGCAGGCAGTTAGCTTAGCATAGCACCAAGACAGGAAGCAGGGAGAAAAAGCTCTGGAGTACAATAAGTTTTACAAAGACATGTTGGCACTGGCTTTATATTTTGGGTACAAACACAACAGATAATATTTTCCTTTGACTGTAACCTTTCCTAAGTCCAGCCATGATTAGACTGTCACATCCACTCATGCAGCTGTGGCTTCCTTGTAACAGCTTTTTAAGTATTTATTAGATTCAGATTCAGATTCATAATGTTTTAATCAGCTTCATTTGGTTGTTGTTACTCTGTTCTCTTTCATTATTTGGTTTTAAGATTATTATGGACACTATAATACTAATAAAAGAGTGACCTTTTAACATTAGGGTAACACCTGCCGTCAGAGGGAATCTGTTGAATTGCTTTATATTCCCTAAGGGCTGAAACTTTCCTACCTTTCTTTGCAGGGTGACTAAAGCAAACAGGGTGCTTGAAAATGCAATGTCATCCTCTGTGACAGCTTGCATGAATTACAAAAGGTTTCAGAGAATTCAGCTCAAGTCACTTTGGTTGTGAAGCACGTCGCTGTGGAAATATGACTGTTTTATCGCTGTTGTCCTTCAGCACAAGGACCTTGAGGGCTGTTATGCAGTGATATATCAATCATGGCTCCCTGACAGCGACGCAGAGAGTGTGTTCTTCTGACTTATAGCACAGATATGCATGAGTGTGTGTTCTACCTCGCGGTCAGCCAAGTCAGCCTGCAGATGGGAGACTTTCTCCCTCAGCTCCTTCAGCTCCTTCTTGCTCGACTCAGCCTCGTCTCCTTTTTCTTTTTCCTCCTTCTCTCGCTGGTCCTTCAACCGCTCGATGATTCGCTCCTGGACATCAAGACAAGAGGGAGAGGGATGGGAGACATGAAAGGAAAGAGAACAGAAAAAGTCAAGAGTGATGGAAGAGGAGAAAGAGAGGTAGTCAAGGCTCCAACAGTTATTCACTCACTATCCAGTTTCTTTACTAATAACAGTCGCATTAAACTTTATGTACTTGGCAGCTCCGACAGGATCTAACAGCCAACAGTGATTCTAGACACGTAATACGTTCTGGCGCGAGACGTAACATTCACAACTACTAAAGCACTATTCACCAGCGACAGAACTACACAGCGGACAGTTTGAGCATAAGTATAAAAGTTCACACACACAAAAGCAGTGAAAAGGCCCCAAGAGTGTGACCTGGTTCTGCTGAGTGTGTGTTACCGTACTGTAGTTCTATCTTTGTGAGGACCGATGAATGTTTGGATGGTCCTTACTTAAAAAAAAAGCTGTTATTTTCAGATTAAGTTTAAGACTAATAATTACAATTACTGATTGTTTCCCGAATTAACGGACTAATTATTTGGGTTTTATTCCATCAAATAGGTGATAAGATTAAAAAAGATAGGGTCTTGTATATAGAATACAAGGGGACAGCAAGAAGCAAATCATGACAGTTAAAGTGAATTATATATGTTCTGCTGAGAATACTAATAAAGTGTGTGTGACAGAGAAAGGAGTGATATAATGATGAAAGCAGGAGATGGATGAAAGGACGGAAAATTGAAAAAAAAAAAAGGAAGGATATCCAAAAGCACCA
>JAAOOA010000825.1:102500-107500 GCA_012861695.1 Trematomus loennbergii
ATAAATGTTAACTTGGCCCATTACGTGACTATTTGTGCCTGACAGAAAAAGTTTGAGAACCACTGCTGCTCTAAATACACACTCTCTGAACCCCCATCCTCTTTCTCTCTTTCTCCCTGCCGCCTGCCTCTTTTGACTCTACAGTGATTTGGTAGCTGATTAATTTTCTGTTACAACCAAAATCAGCAGAAAAAAAACGAAAGGACTCACTCTTTTCTCTTTCCTCCCTGAGCCCACAATGAGAGAGTGTGTGTGCGCATGTATGTGTGTAAGATCACAGACAAAGATACGGAGCTGTGTCAACTTTGCGGTATTCATCAAAAATGGAATTGAACGAGAGACTGAGCAGCACAGAAATAACATATTGAGGAGAAATCAGAGGGCTAATGTAATGCGTAAAAGAAACTCTCCCTCTCTTCCTGTCTCTCTTTCTTTCGCTTCGCCGAGAGAAAGGAAATCAAGCGATTGACAACCTGTCACAAAAAAATAGAAAGTCAGATTGGTATGCAACCTTTGACTCCGCCGCAGGTGAGCCGCACACATTTACAGTGCTATAGAGATTGCTGTGTGTGTGTTCATACAGTAAAAGACTTCCAGCACCTCATTAATCAACCGTTCAGCTGACAGCTTGACTGACACCTCATCCTCTCTCACACACACACTTGACATTGAGCGGCAGAGAGACTCTTTGATCCGTCTGCACTTCCTGAAACTGACAACTGCTGGATGCCTGACACACACGGTTATATCAGTATTTGCAAACCACACACACTCTATTTTAGTCCCCAAAAAACGTCTGTAATAATGACTGTAATATGTTAACAAAACAGTAACTGGCTTCTCTGCATCTATGTCATGAAGTTCCTTACAGAAAAATACATGAAATGACAGAGAGGAGAGGATGATGGGAGATCATAGAAGTAAGAATGGTATTTTTTGTTTTTCCACATGCTATTTAAATAAAGAAGAATTTCTGAAAGCACAGATTAGATGTGGGAGGAGTCAGCAGCGGCTCCCTCTCAGACACCGGACTGTATTCTATTTGAAGACGGAGGTCATCATTTATTGAACAGGAGGAACTCATTAGTATGCATCTGATTTCAAACACACCCTGTGTCTCTCCTCTCCTCCCCCCCCGTCCTGCTTTATGTCTGTCTGCTTGATTGCCTCTATCAATTATCAGCTCACACTCTACCTTTTTCCTACAAGTGACAACTCCAGGGACGGGGGGAAAGAAAGGGTAGAGGTGGATTTTTATTTTTCTCTTTATTGGAGAATTTCACTTTTAATTGGATAGTATTTATGGGATTTGTACAGTTAGTTTGTTAGCTGTTAACATGTCTGAACCCTTTTTGTTTGTTATTGTGTTTCTGTTACAGACCGCAAAGACAGTGTCATCATATGTAGAGTGAAACACATACAAACGCAATAAAAAGCATCTAAAAATGCAGAAGGCACCTGTAACTATGCTGCTGGTATATCTTCATGCCTGTCTGTGTGTTTACCCGTCTGTCTGTCTGTCTGTCTGTCTGCTCAGCTGTCTGTCTGCCTGTCTGTCTGCCTGTCTGCTGTCTGTCTGTCTGTCCGTCTGCCTGTCTGCCTGTCTCTCTGTCTGCCTGACTGTCTGTCTGCCTGTCTATCTGTCTGCCTGTCTGTCTTGTCTGCCTGTCTGTCTGTCTGTCTGTCTGCCTGTCTGCCTGTCTGTCTGTCTGCCTGCCTGCCTGACTGTCTGTCTGCCTGTCTATCTGTCTGCCTGTCTGTCTGTCTGCCTGTCTGTCTGTCTGTCTGTCTGCCTGTCTGCCTGTCTGTCTGTCTGTCTGTCTGTCTGCTCAGCTGTCTGTCTGCCTGTCTGTCTGTCTGCCTGTCTGTCTGTCTGTCTGTCTGTCTGTCTGTCTGCCTGTCTGCCTGTCTGTCTGCTCAGCTGTCTGTCTGTCTGCTCAGCTGTCTGTCTGCCTGTCTGTCTGTCTGTCTGCCTGCCTGCCTGTCTGTCTGTCTGTCTGTCTGTCAGCTGTCTGTCTGTGTCTGCTCAGCTGTCTGTCTGCCTGTCTGTCTGTCTGTCTGCCTCCTGCCTGTCTGTCTGTCTGTCTGTCTGCTCAGCTGTCTGTCTGCCTCAGCTCCCAAACCAAACCCTGTCTTACAGCCCCCTCTAGTGGTTGTTGTATCATAAAAGCATCATATTCCTGTGCGAGTACATTTTAATAAAAGAGTAAATAGCTTGCAACTTCAGTCAAAATCTCAATAATGTTCCCATGAGATATGAATTACAGAGAGTTGAGTTTAATATGTAATTGTCAGGGACACTGGTTAGCTTAAAATAAAGCCGTGGGTTAGTTAGCAGGATTGCAACCATGGCTTGACAGAAAACCAAAACAGAGCCTCCGATGGACACTAAACGTCTCCAACAGGAAATCCAATCACAATGACATCACAGTAGTACTCACAGTGTTTAATGGCGACCTGCGATACATGCAGTGCAACAACACAGCAATGACAACGAGTGTGAGTGCATTGTTTTTTCACCTTCTTCTGCAGCACGTTGACTTTGCGCTCCTTGACGTCCAGCATGTCTTTGAGGTCGCTGATCTCTCCCTGATGAGTGCTCTTCTCCTCCGTCATCTCTGATATCTGCGTACTCTTTTTGGAGAGGAGGGATTCCTTCTCCTCCAGACGGAGACGCAGTGCATCCACCTGTGATCAAACATAACATTAAAATCAACGTCACGAGTATTTACAGACTAGAGATCGATTTTCTTATGATGAGTAATAGTAACACTACTTCTTCCAGTAGTAGAGTAACTGTACCTCAGTCTGCAGTATGGCAGCTCTCTGCTCCTTGGCAGTGAGCGACTGCTTCAGTACGTCCACGTGTTGTTTGCTGTCAGAGAACTGATTGTTAAGAGTTTCAAGTTTGGTCCTGAAAGCCAACAGCTCACTGTCCCTACGACCCAGATCCTGCTTCGCCTGCTCCATCTGAGTAACACACACACACACACACACACACACACACATATATATATATATAAAGAGAGGGGGGGATAGAAGAGAAGAAAGCGACAGTTAGAGTGTGTTCAAAAGGGGTTAAATGCCTACTTTATTTTAATTATTTTACTCAGTGAGCATTTTTTTGCCATTTCTCATAACTCCATTGCAGATGACTAATAGAACATTATTAGTTTTACAAACTGACCACCAAAGTCACTGAGCAGTGCCACTGGAGGACATACTGATAGTTCTTCAAAGAGAGGAGCTATAACAAGATTTCCTCAGCCCTATTCAAATTAATAATATGTATATACTGAAGAATAAAGTGTATTGTGAGAGGCTGTGAGTTTGATCAATTATAATGAAGACACATTTAGGACTTTTGTGAAGGAATATCTATCCTTGTTCATCATTTCTCACCTGGAAAGCAAACCGTTTTAGACACATCAAAGCAAGAAGTATTGCAGTATTACACTATTAAAACATATGATGTGCATACTAAAAACCTATATTTGTTAGAGATTCATGGTCCATTCTTTCAGTTAACCACAAGGGAAAACAACAAAAAAAACATTTTTCAGATTGTTGTTGAAAAATGATTTTAAAATGATCATGGTTTGATATTTTATTAGGATTTGTAACAAACAACGTTTATTTAAATAGATCTGGGCCTCATTTATAAAGCCTTGCGTAGGATTCACGTTGGAAGGTTGCTTACGTAGGACAAAGCAAATAAATACGCACAGACATTTTCCGATTTATAAAACACTGCGTCACAGTCAACTCGAAATGCGGCGCAGCTTTGCGGGCTTCACGTAACGTCCATATTTGCCTATAAATAGTCAAAGAAACGCCCGTATTAATAGTCATTCATTTGACTGACTGCATGAAGAGATCGCAGGAAATGACGACAGAACAGCTAAAAAAAACATTTCACACCGTGTCAGATTTTGGTTGTTTTGGGAAGGTGGAGATAAATCATATTGTTTGGTGGATGCAGTTTGAACCCGAGTAGCAGCATGGAGGTCGGATCGTCACCAAAATAAATAAAGAAGTGGTCCGAAAAAGTTAATGACAAAATACACATAACCTTCCTCAGGCAGTGGGTCGTGTGTTTGTGCCGGGGACAGGAGACCCCCCCCTATTTTTTTTATTTGGTGGTTTGTTTCCAGCTGTCGATCAGCTGTGCGCAGCGTCTCCACTGCAGCCTGTGCGTCTCCACTGCAGCCTGTGCGTCTCAACCCCCCCGCAGCAACTCTATCCACCACTTAAAGTGGACCTATCATGCTATATTTGAATAATATAGTGTAGGCCATACCTATATAAGGCATATCTATACTTTTTTTTTTTCAAAATACCAACAGATCATGCATTTTAGCCATGCCTCATTTTCGCTCTATTTGACCATTTCTAGCTCTGTTTTAGCAAGGGCTGATTCAGTGAGAACAGCACCATCTACAGGCCTGGCATATGTACTACAGCGTCTCCAGCGCTTTCGAACGGCAATGGCCGTGGCTGTCTCCTCCTGATTGGTGGAGTTGGCCCAATAGCGTAGCGCCACCGTCCTGACGTCAGGACAGTGTTCAAATCTGGATCAGTTTTTGATCAGATCCGTTGCAGCCCCTTTTTTAGAGATTTGGGTATGGAGGAAAATAGAGAGGGTTGTGTTTTCTGACACTTGGTGAGTTCCCTGGAACACCGGGGACACATATTCATGTATAAAAGACGTACAAAAGTGCATTTTGCATGATAGGTCCCTTTAAATGAATTAAAACAAATGTGTTGTGTAATATCAGCTGCCAAATCTACCAAATATATGGTGTTCTTAGTTTCCATACCTCCTGTGTTTGATGAGCGACTTATCAAGTCTTAGCAAACGGCATAAAACATGATTAAACATGATATAAAACCAGTATATAAACCATGCTCGTATCTACAACCTATAGAAAAGCAAAACGGCCTCAGTTTAGACGTAATTCTGTCCTCCTGCTGACCGCATCATTTATGAAAATACATGT
>JAAOOA010000825.1:117500-135000 GCA_012861695.1 Trematomus loennbergii
ACACACACACACACACACACACACACACACCACAGGTTCATATTACAGTGAGACTGAAAACACAAACAAGTCATGCAACAACACGCGCAGCCAAACATGAAAATAAATCTTCTTTTAAAATTGAGGAAATAATGATTATTTCCCATTTTATTTCCTGCTGTAACAACCTTTACGTTTTCAATTTATGTTCACACTCAAATAATGAGTTAAAGGGAAACAAATAAAACTGTGTACAAACACACAAACAAGACAGACAAATATTCCCTTCAGATGTGCAAGGGAAGGACGGAATAAATGTCAACAAATCAGAACTTGTTAAATTGACCTACATATGTTCCAAGTAGGCACGTTTGGAAAACCCTTTGGCATTAGAACATGTAAATTATGCTAATTAGCAAATGTATGAATGTAGACAAACTGGAGCACAGCGGACAGAAATGAACTGCCTGAGCACCAGACAGTCAAACTCCTCACATTAATGATGAGTGTCAAACCCTCCCTGTTAACCTCATCGACTGTGCTAGCATCTGCTCAAAGACCTGCTCTATAAAGGCCGCTACACACCCACCTGAGACCAAAGAACGCGTACCGAAGGCGTCCCGACTTTTACGTCAGCTACGTCGCCTGCGTCGCCCGCTACGCCGCCCGCCCACGAACACACCGCAAATAGAGTGGCGAAGTCCCTCCCCTTCCGGTGGACCTCCATGGGACCTTATTTCGGAAAAGTTATGCATTGAAGTCAATGGAGAGAGAAAGATTATCTTTGGATCCCGTTTGAATTGTGCCACGAATTACACATATGATGTTTGTCAATTTAAAAGATAATTTTGCAAGTCAAAAAAATAAAACGTGTCGTAAAAATGTGAAGTAACACTTTTTGTTGTGTGAAAGCGCTCAATGAACTACATCTCCCGTCTCGCACCACACACCAAGACGGCCGTCACGTTGGCACATTTCACTTCTTTCTTTCAGAATGAGGCGGAAAGTATTAAAAGAGGTGAAAATCACTCCAAGTCTGGGCATGTTGAGAGCTGTACATACACACAAGGGGAGTGAGTCGGTTCCTAAGAGCCAGCATGCGGGACCGGGACTCTGGGATTTGTAGTCTTTCTAGTTGCGTATTTTTCATAGTCTTATATTTCAACAGTTTTACGACAAACTGTGACTTTTTTGACATGGAAATTATTTTTAAGATTGACAAACATCATATGTGTAATTCATGGCACAATTCAAACGGGATCGAGAGATAATCTTTCTCTCTCCATTGACTTCAATACAGACTTTTTCCGAAATAAGGTCCCATGAGTCCCACCTGAAGGGGAGGGACTTCGCCTCTCTATACTTCAGTCGACGAGTGGCAATAACAGTCCTTACCAGCAGGCAGCGGTAGTGTGAACAGCCAATCAGAGATTGCTTGGGCCGACTTTCTCTGACCTCCCGAAAAGCGGGAGGTGTGAAAAGGTGCCGTAAAGAGACGACGGTGCGGGACACACCAACCTGAGTAGGGCGCCACGAATGCCCGACTGCCTCTGACGGCCTCTGACTCCCAAAATCGGGTTGGTGTGTAGCCAGCTTTACAGCCTCCATGAAAAGGTTAATGACTCTTTAGGGATAATTAATGGGCTCTATATATTAGCATTACAGAAGCGGCTCCCAGGTTTTATTTGTTGGGACTCCTTACAGACAAGCAGATAATACTCATTTTCAATTTTAGTAGCATGGAGGTTTTCCAATGTGTGACTCAGCATGACCCGATCATTTTCTACACCGGGTCGAGACCCAAATCCACCTCACTACAAGGATTCAAATGGGTTTCTCACAAACCCAAGGTTAACAGGCAGAATGTTGTGGTTGGAATGTAATGTAATGTAATGTATACAAAAGTGAAATAATTGTTGCAACAAAAATGTTTTTAAAGGGGACCTACCATGCAAAATGCACTTGTGTACGTCTTGTATACATAAATATGTGTCCCCGGTGTTCCAGGGAACTCACCAAGTGTCAGAAACACAACCCTCTCTATTTTCCTCCATACCCAAATCTCTAAAAAAGGGGCTGCAACAGATCTGATAAAACTGATCCAGATTTTGAACACTGTCCTGACGTCAGGACGGTGGCGCTACGGCTATTGGGCCAACTCCACCAATCAAGAAGGACAGCCACGGCCATTGCCGTTCGAAAGCGCTGTAGTACATATGCCAGGCCTGTAGATGGTGCTGTTCTGCCTTATCTGCCCTTACACAAACAGAGCTAAAAAATGTCAAATTGAGCAAAATGAGGCATGGCTAAAATGCATGATCTGTTTGGTATTTTGCAAAAACAAAATGTATAAATATGCCTTATATAGGTATGGCCCTACACTATATTATTATAATATAGCATGATAGGTCCACTTTAAGTGAATCATACCAACAGAAAATTACTGGTTGCATGGAAAACAATGTTGTTCGTATGACATCATCATTCATATTTATATTTACAGGAGAGGAGAGGAGAGGAGATGAGATGAGAGAGGTGGGAGAGGAGAGGAGAGGGATGGGAGAGGAGAGGGGAGGGGAGGAGGAGAAGAGATGGGAGAGGAGAGGAGAGGAGATGGGAGAGGAGAGGGGAGGGGAGGAGATGAGAAGAGATGGAGAGGAGAGGAGAGAGATGGGAGAGGAGAGGGAGGGGAGGGGAGGAGAGGAGAGGAGAGGAGATGAGAGGTGGGAGAGGAGAGGAGAGGAGATGGGAGAGGAGAGGGGAAGGGGAGGAGATGAGAAGAGATGGGAGAGGAGAGGAGAGGAGAGGAGAGGAGATGGGAGAGGAGAGGGGAGGGAGGAGATGAGAAGAGATGGGAGAGGAGAGGAGAGGGGAGGAGATATGGAGAGGAGAGGGGAGGGGAGGAGATGAGAAGATATGGGAGAGGAGAGGAGAGGAGAGGAGGAAACCCCGCTTGTGAATATGATGACAGTATTTTCCATGCGCTCCTCTCCCCTTCGGGGCGCTGCTCATCTGTCGTTCAATATTAACCATCTCTCCGTTATTACTCCCCGTCTCATCCCTTGATCATTCTGCGCCCGTCGGGTGAGTCACGATCCCCCCTTCCTCGCACACACTGTGACAGAAACCATACACACACACGCTTGGATGGACCAACACACGTAAAGCACACAATGATGCACACACACACCACCACACACCACACACACACACACAACACACAACACACACACACACCACACCACACAGGCAGCGGTCATGCTGTAATGACCGTCAGCAGTTTCGCCCACTCAGGCATCAGACAACAGATTAACACACTCCCTCTCTTCTTCCTCAGAGGATAGAGGTGGAGGAGAAGAACATCATGAAGAGGAAGGAAAGCACAGAAAATCCCTCATTTTCTAAAAGATAGATAGCATTAGATTAAGCAGAATAAGTATGGATGAAAGAGATCAAATGGAGAAAGAATGAAGAGAAACAGCAAGAGAGAGGAGAGGGTGAGAAAAAGTGAGATGAAATGCTGTCCCTGATCCCTTTGAGATGAACATGAGGGTCAGCAGTGGTCTAAAGAGCAACAAGAGAGAGGGGCAGAAACATCTGTCATACTTATTTAACATCACCTCTTACACCAAAGATTACATTTAGATTGTATGTGCATCTTTTGTTACTAAGATATAGAAACATTAGAACATATTTTTATTTGCCTTCACCATACTGTAATTAAACATGTTTCATGTGGAACCTACTTGAGCAGGTCTCCCTTGAAAAAGAGATCAATGATCTCAATGGGATACACCTGGATAAATAAAGGTTTGAAATGAAATGAAATGTTGGGATACTGACCTGTACTCATAATGACCAAAACATCCTATGTTGTTATATGACAATATCAAATGCTTTCAACTGGAGAACAAAACATAATCATTTGGAAATAGTCATTTTTCTGTTCATAATGCGCTGAGACGCTATTCAGTATATGGACATTGATGTAACGTTCGAGTTCAATAACGTTTACATTATTTAATACACATATCAGGTGGTTAGAACCAGATAGACGGACACATTTACAGATAGATTTCAGAGCTGCAGTGTAGAAAATGAGCAGCAGGAAAAGGGGAGTAACTGCACCGTAATTCTGTTCATTCCTCAGTAACTCTTCCCTAACCCAGTCCTTATAAGGAAGACGTGGCTACCACAGGTCTACACACACAGGCCTAAACACACAGGACTACACACACAGGCCTAAACACACAGGACTACACACACAGTCTACACACACAGGTCTACACACACAGGTCTACACACACCAGGCCTAAACACACAGGACTACACACAGGTCTACACACACAGGTCCTACACAGGTCTACACACACAGGTCTACACACACAGGTCTACACACACAGGTCTACACACACAGGTCTACACACACAGGTCTACACACACAGGTGCCTACACACACATGCCTACACACAACAGGGGCCTACACACACAGGTCTACACACACAGGGCCTACACACACAGGCCTACACACGCAGGCCTACACACGCAGGCCTACACACGCAGGCCTACACACGCAGGCCTACACACGCAGGTCTACACACCAGGTCTACACACGCAGGCCTACACACGCAGGCCTACACACAGGCCTACACACACAGGCCTACACACACAGGTCTACACACACAAGTCTACACACACAAGCCTACACACACAGGCCTACACACACAGGTCTACACACACAGGTCTACACACACAGGTCTACACACACAGGCCTACACACACAAGCCTACACACACAGGTCTACACACACAGGTCTAAACACACAGGTCTACACACACACACAACACACACACAACACACACACACACACACACACACAACACACACCACACACCACACACACAACACACACACACAACACACACAACACCACACACAACACACACACACACACACACCTCTCAGCTCTCCATTTCTTTCCACTGCGAACGAACAGCAGAGCCCCATTTATTTCACTATTTTCACACAAATAGAAGGCTCTTTCTTTTCTTCTTCTCCCCCTCCTCTATTCTATCAGTAAACTATCTGCATCTTTCTTTTCCTAATCCACTCATCGCTCTCCCTCCCTCTGTCCATCTGCCGTTTACCCCCCCACCCCCTGCTATCATTCCCTGTGTTTACCTTATTCCCTCCATCCCTCCCTTCTCCCACTCACTGTACTCTCCATCCGGACTAAGTAAACACACAGGTTTGGAGGGCCATCTGTTACTGAGAGCATGTGAGGAAAACACACACACACACAAAACAACACACAAACACATCAAGCGTAGAAAATAGATGCCATTCTCTGAGGGTTCAATCCTTTACTTAGGAACTAACTCTAAAATGCGAGGACATGTACAGTATGCGGAGATAAGCACACACACAAGGGGAATAATGAGTCATAGGATGATGAGCAGAGGATGTCAAAAAGATGCCAACAACAGATGGAGGATGAGGAGGTGGGCATGGAGATGATGGTCACTGTATTTTAAAGAACGTTTAATCATGAGTCAAAGACAGGCTGAAAGAGGTTTTGCTGAGCTTGCATGCTGTCTTCTCCTGCATCACATTCTCACATTGAAAGCCTTTCACACTCGGATCCAGCTTCAGTCCCTCCGCTGGTGACTGAACAACAGCCAGGATTTAAAGAGAAAGGCTCTTCCTTGGTTATTTTTACAGTAAAGACGGACTAAAAACAGATCGGATCTGTGACAGTTAAACATTTTACCTATCAGATGAAGAGGCCCTGTTATGCTTTTTGGGGTTTTCTCTTTCCTGTAGTGTGTAACATAGGTTTTAGTGCATGTAAATGGTCTGCAAAGGCTAACATCCCTGTGTTTCTCTCCCACAGCTGGCTGAGAGACATCAGAGATTGCAGGGCTTTAGATCTGCAGGAGAGAAGCGTGACTCCTGAGGAATGCACAGAAATGTTTGCACAATCCTTGTGAGCGTATGTGTGAGCGTGTGTGTGTGTGTGTGTGTGTGTGTGTGTGCGTGTGTGTGTGTGTGTGTGTGTGTCAGAGATTTTTCTCTTTAACTCTAGTTCCATAAATCCTCCCCCTCCCCTCCCCTCCCACTGCCTCATCTGTATCACCCATCCAAGAGATTAACGTCCACATTTAAACAAGAAACACCCACAGTCATCTTGTCAGTTCCATAAAATCCAGATTAAATGTTAAAGGTCCCATGTCATGCTTTTCCGGTTATTACCCGTCCCCTTGTGTGTTATGAAGCTTTTTCTGCATGTAAACGGTCTGCAGTCACAAACCCTCAAAGTACACCCTGTAGCGAGTAAAGCTCTAACACAGAAAAGACCTGTCTATGCTGCCCCAGAACGCCTCGTTGGAGATTTCTCTTTTCCCATTTGTTTCTTCCGGGAACCTCGTGACGTCCAAAATGGACCAATCCGTGGAGCTCCTCTCACACACACACACACTCTCTCAGCGGCGAAACTGTGACGCGCTGGGGGGGGGGGTGCTAGTGGAGACTCGCAGTGGCGAAACTGTGGCGCGCTTACACTGTAGGTGCGCCGCGTTGGGGGTGCAAGAGGGGGATGCGGGTGCTAGTGGAGCCTCGCAGATGGGGCTGCTGCAGCCCCCTCAGCACCCCCCCCCCTCTTCCCGCGTCCATTTGCGATGTCTCGCTATCTCGCAGCAAGCAGGAAATGACACCAGTAACCAGCTCACACTGTCAGGCGAGCTGACCAATCAGAGCACGCTGGGCTCACAGGGAGGGGGGGGCAGGAGCTCCAACAAGCTGTTTAGGACAGAGAGTGAATACACATACTATACAGAGATGCTGTATAGAAACCAATGTGAACATTGCACAATGTAAATCTATTCTAGTAGACCTCAACAATGGAATTATGATCAGAGAAATGGCCATGTCATGGGACCTTTAAAAGATATGACAACAAATAACAGGACAATCCATACAATGATGCAGATATGTTCCTTCCTTTCATTCCTCTATAATTGTCCCTCTTTCTTCAGTCCTGACATCATCCATCTTACATCCACTGTCCTTTTTCCCTCATTTCTCTCCTGTCACATCAGCACCCATCAGTCTCCAGTTCATCTGCTGCTTTCAGCTGGATCCGCCCTTGCCATCCATTTATTCTCCTCCGCTCCTCCCTCCTCCTGGCGCTGTCCCCAGCTCTCCAATTTGATCTATCCTTCTCATCCACTTTGGTAATTTCCTTTCTTCCTCTCTACATTAACACATCTTTACATTTCGACCATCTTCGTGATCCATGCCTCTCTTTTCTTTTTCTTTCAGGTCTATGTGGTGTAAGATTTCCAGGAAGCATTTTTTGCAGCCAGCTGGCACATTAACTCAAAAGAGTTCTGTACAGTAATGGAAATCTTACAGAGTACCAACCCTTTCTTTTGGACTGGCTAATCTGAACCAATGAGGACTAGCTCAATGCAGCTTGGAGTAATGGAATTAGAAATGAGGATGCTCCCTTCAAATCCAGGTGTAATATCATTTAACATTAAATGTTTTACACACAAAGTGTATTTTAATATAGTGCATCCTCCTGTCTTTAAATCAAAATTATGTATTTAGTGTGCTCTTAATAAAACAAGTGAATGAATGTCATTGGTTGAGTAATCTAACTTATTTCAGATGGTTTTAGCACTTGGAATTCCAAGAGTTCTGGTGGCACCATCTGTTACGCTTTAACCCAAAGGCCTGAGTTACTGCAGTGTTCACACACACAACACACAACACAACACACAACACACAACACACAACAAAACACAACACACAATACACACACACACAACAACAACAACCAAACACACAATACACACACACACACAAACACACAAACACACAAACACACACATTGTGAAAAAGAGCTGGCAAAGCATCAGACATTTTGCCCAGTGGTCTCAGCAGAAATTAAACACAACTTCTGGGCTGTAGATACACCGAACAATTTGGCTATGGCTATGAACAACTGTCGTCCAGCAATTCAATAATATGATGTAACTGAGGCTGACTAATATAAATCAAATCACACTGAGAATACTGAAAAGGGAATGAATGATCATAGAGACAGATTTCCTCCCTCTAGAGAGGACGACACACACACACAACACCTTTATTTCAAGGGTTCAAGGTTCAAGGTTCTTTATTCTTTAAACTAACATAGCTACAGAGTAATTATGTCGTTGAAAATCTTAGGTCACAGGCTTCTCCAACAATGCAACATAATAATACAGATAGTAAAAGTAATACAAAAAGAAAAATAGTTCTAAAATAAAGTGAGAGAGAAAAAAAGTGGAATAGTGCAGTACGAGTCTATATACAAGTTATTGGAATGATATTATTAGATAGTAGATATATATTACTAGTAGCAGATGAATGTTATGAAATTGTTTCAGCAGTTCAATTGTTTAACAGTCTCACTGCCCGCGGGAAGAAACTGTCTCCGAATCTTTTTGTTTTTGCCAGGATGCTGCGGTAACGCCTGCCAGACGGCAACAGACTGAACAGTTTGTGGCTGGGGTGATGGGGGTCTTTGATAATCCTGAGGGATTTCTTCCTGAGCCGCTGGGAGTAAAGGTCCTCCATGGATGGCAGCTCCGTCCTGGTGATGTTCTGTGCAGTTTTCACCACCCTCTGTAAAGCCTTACGATTGAGGGCGGTGCAGCTGCCGTACCAGGCCGTGATGCAGCCAGTCAGGATGCTCTCTATGGTGCACCTGTAGAAGGTCAGGATCCTCTCTATGGTGCACCTGTAGAAGGTCAGGATGCTCTCTATGGTGCACCTGTAGAAGGTCAGGATGCTCTCTATGGTGCACCTGTAGAAGGTCAGGATCTCTCTATGGTGCACCTGTAGAAGGTCAGGATCTCTCTATGGTGCACCTGTAGAAGGTCAGGATCTCTCTATGGTGCACCTGTAGAAGGTCAGGATCTCTCTATGGTGCACCTGTAGAAGGTCAGGATGCTCTCTATGGTGCACCTGTAGAAGGTCAGGATGCTCTCTATGGTGCACCTGTAGAAGGTCAGGATCTCTCTATGGTGCACCTGTAGAAGGTCAGGATGCTCTCTATGGTGCACCTGTAGAAGGTCAGGATCTCTCTATGGTGCACCTGTAGAAGGTCAGGATCTCTCTATGGTGCACCTGTAGAAGGTCAGGATGCTCTCTATGGTGCACCTGTAGAAGGTCAGGATCTCTCTATGGTGCACCTGTAGAAGGTCAGGATCTCTCTATGGTGCACCTGTAGAAGGTCAGGATGCTCTCTATGGTGCACCTGTAGAAGGTCAGGATGCTCTCTATGGTGCACCTGTAGAAGGTCAGGATGCTCTCTATGGTGCACCTGTAGAAGGTCAGGATGCTCTCTATGGTGCACCTGTAGAAGGTCAGGATGCTCTCTATGGTGCACCTGTAGAAGGTCAGGATCTCTCTATGGTGCACCTGTAGAAGTTGCAGAGTATCCTGGAGTCCATTTGAACCTCCTCAGCCTGCGGAGGAAGAAGAGCCGCTGTCGAGCTTTCTTGGTGATGGTGGTGGTGTGAAGAGTCCATGTCAGGTCCTCAGTGATGTGGACCCCAGGAACCTGAAGCTGCTGACTCTCTCCACCGTAGTCCCATTGATGGCGATGGGGGCGTGTCCCTCTCCTGCTGCTTCCTGTAATCCACAATCAGCTCCTTTGTTTTGCTGACGTTGAGATGGAGGTTGTTATCCTGGCACCAAGATGTCAGGTTTTCGACCTCCTCTCTGTACGCCGTCTCATCGTCTGTGATCTGGCCGATGACGGTCGTGTCGTCAGCAAACTTCACGATGGTGTTGGAGCTGTGTGTGGCCACGCAGTCGTGAGTGAACAGGGAGTAGAGGAGAGGGCTGAGCACGCAGCCTTGAGGGGCTCCGGTGTTGAGGATCAGGGTGGAGGATGTGATGTTTCCCACCCGCACTGCCTGGGGTCTGCCCGTCAGGAAGTTCAGGATCCAGTCACAGAGGGCGCTGTTGAGCCCGAGGTCTCTGAGCTTGATGGCCAGCTTGGAGGGCACAATGGTATTGAATGCTGAACTGTAGTCAATGAACAGCATTCTCACATATGTGTTCCTGTTCTTCGGTCCAGGTGTGAGAGGGCAGTGTGGAGGTGAGGGCTATGGCGTCGTCTGTGGACCTGTTTGCTCTGTAGGCAAACTGCAGGGGGTCCAGAGAGTCAGGGAGGGAGGAGGTGATGAAGTTTTGACTAACCGCTCAAAGCACTTCATATGATGGAGGTGAGTGCTACTGGGCGGTAGTCTTGAGGCTGGTGATATTGTTTTTTGGGGACAGGAACGATGTGGAGTGTTTAAACATGTGGGGACTACAGACTGCCAGCTGAACTGCACACACCCTGAGAACACGGCCAGCAACCAGCATCAGGTTCAATAATTGAAGGGAAAGAAAACTTCCTCCAACACACACACAACCTCTCACATCACAGCGCTGCCACATACCTTCCATTTCCATAAAACAGGTCCAAAGTACACAGCCAGTGCTTTTAATTTTGTCTGTTTATGTATGTATTTAATTTAATTTGTTTATATTTTCTTTTACTGTCATTTTGATTTGCTCCCTCGTCTTGTCACTTGATGTGTTCTTTATTTTTAGTACTTGTGTTGGTGTGTTCAGTAAGTGGAATTGTATATATTATACATGAATCACTGACTCATTTGAGCCTGTCTTATTTAACTGTTGCCACTGCCAGTATTTTTGGATGTCAATATTTGTGGAAAATAAGTCAAAGATAATGCAATAAAATATAATGTTCTTTATTTGTCGCAAGCAAACTAAAACTAATGCTTGATAAGAAAATGTAATTGTAGATGCAGTATAGAATAGTCCAATAGAAATACACTGAAATGTGCATGCAAGTCAGTCTCCATATGCACATACTGTACTGCTTGGGCCTATACAGACACAGATACAAATACATAATTACAAACAAGCAGGCAGTGTTACAATGTGAGCCTAGAGGCACACACACACACACACACACATTTATACTTATATAAAAAGCCAAATGGTGCTGCTGCACACATGTAAGCATGCTAACAAACACGAAAGATTCCTCCCTTCTCTTTTTTTTTCACCAACAATAAAAAAAATGTGGATATATGTCCAAATGAACGCATTGAGACACATGCTTTATAAATATAACAACCACACTCATGTACATACTCAAACACCCCTTAAACATGTATAACTGCTGACTAAACCTAGTCACTGCAAGCATATGCACCATCTTCCCCCTCTCTCTCACACAATCCCACCGTTGCACACATGCCGGCTCTGACGTCAAGCGGCTGGCCTGGAGTACAGTACATGATAGATGGCATGGAGCAGCTCCAGAGGAATGGACAGAGTGCTTACTGTTCAGCTGGTATGATTCAGAGCTGGGACACACCGTGGAGAACAGAGAGCAAGAGAGCACTGGTCAAAATCTACTTAAAGGGGACCTATCATGCAAAATGCACTTTTGTACGTCTTTTATACATGAATATGTGTCCCCGGTGTTCCAGGGAACTCACCAAGTGTCAGAAAACACAACCCTCTCTATTTTCCTCCGTACCCACATCTCTAAAAAAAGAAGAAGAAGGGGGGTGCTAACAAGCAGATCCAGAATTTTCGCTCCTATTACGTCATTGGCGACATCCGGCCGACGTGACACATCCCAACCTACCGTCTCCGGCACACGTGACACGTCCCAACCTATCGTCTCCGTATACAGTAGAGATGGCAAATCCGGATCCTTTTACGGACTCAGGGGCCCAATCCCAAACCGCCCCCTACACCTTACCCCTACACACTCCCCCTCCGTGACGTAGTGAACTCTGTGGAGTGACACTCGCAGCTCAACGAGGCTCCCTCCTGTCAGATGGAGGGAGTAAATACAGCGGCAAGCTTTGGGACAAACTCCCCTCTCTCCGGCAGAAACAGGAAATGCCGTAACTGTATGTAACAACGGTTTCAAATCAGCATCTCTTAGACAAAAAATGTAAATTAAGAACTAAAATAGAACTCCAAACATCTTTAATTGTGTTACTTTTTTGTAAAGCTCTTTTATTTTAAACCTGATTTTTATAAGCTTCTTAGTTTTTGCAACAATCTGTAAATATACACATGTAACCGGCAATTTATCGAGCTCAGAAAAGTTATCGAGTTCATTTTTATTTATCGTACGATAAGTCAATTAATTGCTTATCGCGACAGGCCTACACATTAATAGGTTTTTAAATGTTAAGAAGCCCTGAGACACAGTTTCATGAAAAAAAAACCTGCGGGTTTAACAGGTTAAAGTGGACCTATTATGCTATATTTGAAAAATATATTGTAGGGCCATACCTATACAAAACATGTCTGTGAAGTTTTTTGCTTAAAATACCAAACAGATCACCCATTGTAGCCATGCCTCATTGTGACGAAGGTAACATGTGGTTTAGTTTGAAAGTGTTCCCCCTCCCGTTTTGTCTGTGGCTGGTGATTGTGTTCACCTGGTGCCCTGTGTTGTCTCCTCCCCCCCCCCACCTGTGTCTTATTGGCCTGATTAGTGTGTGTGTGTTTAGGCTCTGTTTTCCCTGTCAGTGGACAGGTAGTGTGTGTGAGATCCTTGTGACTGCTGACTGTGTTCACGTGGACAGCAATATTGAGGCTGTGAATCATGTGTCCATGAATAATAAATGCCCACACCGGGTTGTATTTGAACTCTACGCCTCTGCCTCCTTGCTTGGTCGGGCCGCTCAACGGTCAGCCTCACACTCATACTGCTCATACCCCTCTATTGCAGCCCTGTTCCAAACAGGCTGATTCAGCTTTAAATGGAACGGCTGCTGCTAGCCACGCCCCTTTGTAGCGTCACGCAGCTTTCCCCTGCTAAGAGAGTTTTCTACCGGGAGAAACTTAGCTAAACGCTGCCGTGATTAAATGCCATATTATGTTCCCAACCACTTCAAGCTTTATTTCTGAAACAGTATGGAGCTCAAACCTTTCTCTCTCACAGGGTTTACCACAAGGACATTACGTTACACATATTTTCTCCAGTAGCCTACAGCTCCATGGTTAGCTCTGAGTGTTAGCATGCTTGCTAATGTAAACACAGAGCATATTACTCACAAAACACGCCGCACATTGTTTCTGATACAGCACATAGCTTGACATGTTCTTTCTTAAGTGTTTACCGCTAGAACAGTGCCATTATATGTATTATACTGTATATATAACAACTTTACTCCAGTGGCGTAGCCAGGAATTATTGTGTGGGTGGGCATGGAGAAATGTAGGTGGGCCAGGGGGAGACTTATTAAGCGTGGGGTCTGAGCTGAAACTTCATTAATGATTTTAATGATTTTGTAATGCACTAATTGAACATAAGCATAAACTAGCAGTGAAAACAAAAACATAGGCATGGCTTTAACGGTACTTTTATCGTTTTTTTTGGAGAAAAAAATAAGGTAAACTAACTAACACAAATTGTGAACAAAACTATCATTGCTTTTTATTTTAATTAAATACATAATATTTCACATCAAAAGAAACAACAGTGTTTTAACAAATCGTATTAAATAATGTGATGACAGAACTGTAAACAGAATAGCTGAAACTTTAACAAAATAAATAACTCAGTTACCTCTAATCCCATGCCCAAACCCATGTTTGTATAATTGAGTTAACTCCGTGTGTTGCTGCATGTACAGTAGCAGCTGCGTGTGTGTAAACTGCCCCGCCCCTCGCACACAGGCGGGAGAGAGAGATTCTCGTCTGGATTGGAAAGATCGAAAATACTAAAAACGCATTTTGCTGTCTTTTTGCATATTAGAAACAGAGTTGGCGACACTAAAACTGCAATATAATGTTTGTGTAGCAATAATACATATGAGATATATTTTTACATGTCTCCAGTACCGACCGATAACGTCGGAGCTTAATGGTACCACGGTCTTTAATAATTCAGCCCTGGGGCTCGGTACCCATCCCTACACATGACTGGCTCGGCGGCCACAGGTTGTTTATCCTTGACAGTCGCACAGTGGGCACACACTGAGAGTTTTCATATTCAGCACATGTGTACACGCTTCACTGCAGACCTCAAGAAGAAATAAGACTTTCGTTAACTCACGGCAAAACCTACTTTACTTACTAATTTACTCACGGTAAAAAAATGCACTCCCTATTCCATTGACATGAAGGTGGAATCTAACTATATCCAGAATAAGTTTGATTGGATCCAGGCTAGAAACATGTTTATTTCTGCTGTAAAGTTGGGCATTTTAACATGGAGGTCTATGGGAATTGCTCCTTTCTGCATCCATCCCCTGTTGGCCACTAGAGGAACTGCAGTTTGTGGCACTTCCTTCTGGGCTTCCCGGCTCTGCGCTATAACGCGCTGATTGGCTGTGGGTGGGCCAGACGTGCATGTGGGTGGGCCCAGGCCCACCCGGGCCCACCCACAGCTACGCCACTGCTTTACTCTAATCTCATTTCTGGGATTTCCCCTCCTCGAATCCTCGAATCCTCGGTCCTCCGGTAGTGACCCGGAAATGAATTTCAGCGTGCCATGTTGAAGGACATCTCATTTCTTGGGTTGGGATGTGTCACGTGTGCCGGAGATGATAGGTTGGGACCATAGACTGTATATATAAATGGACGTAGTGTCCGTGACGTCACCCATAGGATTCTGCAGAGTCCATCTGGCCTGGGGTCGGCCACTAACGCCTCGACAGTGACGTCAGAGTCTAACTCCCGCCTGCTCCAGCCTGATCCAAATAAGGGCAAAGAGGCGGAGCGAGGCGGGACCTGCTGCCACCGAGCTGGAAGTAACAGAGCTAGCTCAAGCTAAGAAGCTAAGCTAACATGAAATACATGCATACCAAGTTACTGCGTGGCACTTTGGTTTTGATAAAACAGTGTAGTTCCACTATCAAACGAGACAATCTGCAAGAGAATTAGCTATTTTTTTTATTCTTAATGCTTGTCATTCACACGTTAATAAAATGAAATAAGTACCGATACATAGCAGAACAATTGTGGCGATGTTCAGCTTAATAAGCCTTGTTTAACATAATTTTTATGCTAATACTACAGCGGGCTGCAGGCGAACCAAGTCCGCGTTTCGCTGCATTCCTTGATCTTCAGTTATAACGCCGGACCCCCCGCCGGGACGCTAACAGAGCCGCAGGGGGCTAGCTCCGGCCGCCGGGATGCCAGGAAGTTCTGTTAGTACATTCAACTGCACAGCACGACATTGTAATTGTCTGGTATTTGTAACAACATTCCCTAAAAGGCACAATCACCAGGAACACGGCTAAAGGGTAAAGTACAGTAACTACAACTAGCTAACGTTGTAGCCTAGCAGAGTGGACAAGTTGCTGTTAGCTGACAGGAATCGAACTATATCCCGAATAATTTTTATTGCATCCAGGGGTAGAAACATGTTTATTTCTGCTGTAAAGTTGGGCATTTTAACATGGGGGTCTATGGAAATTCATCCTTTCTGCAGTCATCGCCTATCGGCCAATAGTTGAACTGCAGTTTGTGGCACTTCCTTATTGGCCTCCCGGCTCTGCCCCAGAGTTTGCCACATGGTTGGGACCATGGATGTATAATAAGAACGGGATACAATTGCTCATTGGCGCATGAAGACAAAATGGCCCAACTTTTGAGTGAGCGAAACGTCACGAAAGTATTCATATAATCATATAATCCGTCCTTATTGTGCATCCATGGGTAAAGGTAAAACTCATGTAGTACTGAACACGTCACATGAACGTGCCGGGCGGCGCACTCCGGTGGGTTAGATAACTCTCAGAATAACGTTATTAGCACATTTTACAACTTGAGGACCGAATGTTTTTAATAAGTGCTATACAAATGTTCATACTGGGTAGTTTATTTAGTTTAAAAAAAATTATCCAACGATTTACAGACGTCTCTTTCCCAATGTTAGTCAATGGGAAAAAGTATTTCCGGGCCCAGCCACTGATACGGAAGTGTAGTACCGCCGTTTGGCCACAACGAATATTTTCCTCAGAGTCCGGCGCACTTCCTGGGGGCTTGGTTGGGACCATATTATTTTCCTAGGCATTATGAACGCGGATCTAACCCACGGGACCGCGCCGCCTGGCACGTTCATGTGACATGTTCAGTACTACATGAGTTGTACCTTTACCCATGGATGCACAATAAGGACGGATTATATGATATGAATACTTGCGTGATGTTTCGCTCTCTCAAAAGTTGGGCCATTTTGTCTTCATGCGCCAATGAGCAACTCTCATAGGAATGAACGAGGCCCCGCCTCCCACGCTGTATCCAGTTCTTATTATACATCCATGGTTGGGACGTGTCACGTCGGCCGGATGTCGCTAATGACGTAATAGGAGCTAAAATTCTTGATCTGCTTGTTAGCACCGTTTTTTTTTTTTTTTAGAGATGTGGGTACGGAGGAAAAGAGAGAGGGTTTTGTTTTCTGACACTTTGTGAGTTCCCTGACACACCGGGGACACATATTTATGTATAAAAGACATCAAAAAGTGCATTTTGCATGATAGGTCCCCTTTAAGTAACAGCATGGAAAAGGTTATGCCGATTTGATCCCTGGATGTCACGGTTACAGTCATGAATGCTAACGGCTGCTTGCTCTCTGCTTGAGTGTGTGTGTCTATTAAGGGCAAACTGACCACTGTTAGGAGTGCAGAGGGTCAGAGAGACAAAAGGTGTGTGTTTTAGTTTGAAATAGAGAGCAAATAGAGAAAAAAGGAACAAAAAGAAAAGATAAAGTCACTTTTCCCTTTAGCATTCCACACATTCCTTCATTTTTCTTCTTTCAGCATGAAACACTGTAATTACCTGCTGTGTTCAAAGGGAAGGAACAAACTGGGTGGACACGCTCACGCTCACACACACACACAAACTCACACACACACTCACACACAACAGAGACCAGAGCAAGCATGTGCACTAAAGTGACAAAGGAGACAGACAACACTGACTAGCCCTAATAGAGCATCTGTGTTCAGGTCAGAAGATTTACAGTTTCAGAACACGGTGTGTCCGTTATACAGCATTTAGTTCTGTGGCAAAACGGCTCCCCAGGCCCAGATGGAGAGCGAGGAGATGATGAAGAAGGACAGGGGCCCGTGAGAGAGAGAGAGAGTGGGAGTGAAATGTTGAGAGAGAGAGGACCAGAGACAAGATGGAGAGTGTGGTGACAGTGAGGAGATGCTGCGGGAGAGGAAATGAGTGGATGTGGGAAGGGAGACACGAGAAAGCAACTGGCAGTATGGAGGGAGAGGACGGGAATTTAAAGCTCAGTGGGACAACAAACAGAGACTGCCATCTAATCTGACTGACAAAATTAAAATCCCCACCCACACACTCACTTATCTGCAGAGAGAAAGTAGTTGTGTAAGACAAACTTTCTCCCGAACAGCTGTGCAGCAGAGCCACTCCCTCTTGTTCATTTGGTATATTTGAGTAA
>JAAOOA010000825.1:137500-185000 GCA_012861695.1 Trematomus loennbergii
CTCACAGCAGCCACACACATCCACCAGAACAATCCAGAGAGGGGGACATGCTCCCATTTGTGCCAGCTCATCAATTACCATTACCCACAAAACGGATTTATCACGGATGGATAAACCAAAGAAATGCTAAAAGAAATGCAAGGCTAAATATCAAAGAATCATATATACAGTATATATTGAGTTACTTGGTTACTATTATGATAATTCACGTGTTTTTATCACAACTGGTAAATGTAGAGATTTAGAGCTCATTTGAATAACTTTATATATACGGCTGCTGGATATGTTAACTTCAAAATATTTGTGTAAGTGTATATAATAAGAAAACCTCAAAAGTAACTAGTAACAAAAGCTGTCAAATAAATATAGTTTGAAGTATAAAGTAGCGTAAACTAAGGTCGCATTCACACCAGCCTTGTTTAGTCCGTTTGAATGGAACCCTGGTGCGTTTTGGGTCGGTGTGAACGCAGTCCGAGACCTCCGATGTGAACTAAACATCCTTAAAGTCTAATTACTAATTGTTGAACAGCATTTCCGTGCACATGACTTGTGTTTAAAGTTTATAGTCCGTTTGAGTTTTTCCCGTGTGAACGCAAACCGAACCTTCTGAAAAATGAAACTGTCGTCTGGTGCGCAGCAGAGAAGCGGACTATTAGGTGTGAATGCGACCTAAAAATACTCAGGTAAAGTACAAATACCTCAAAACTGTACTTAGGCACAGTACTTGACTAAATGTACATTGTTACTATCCACCACTCAAAAAAATAACCTAATCCTGCTTCGATAGTTTTTATATATTGATCTTTGATCCATGTACATTTTTTCACTGGTTTTCACACTGAGCAACACGCTTTTGCTGTTTTGTACTAAAGAAACACAAATGTATATATACTCTCACACACTCTCACACTCTCTCACTCTCACTCTCACTCTCACTCTCACTCTCACTCTCACTCTCACTCTCACTCACTCTCACTCTCACTCTCACTCTCACTCTCACTCTCACTCTCACTCTCACTCTCACTCTCACTCACTCTCACTCTCACTCTCACTCTCACTCTCACTCTCACTCTCACTCTCACTCTCACTCTCACTCTCACTCTCACTCTCACTCTCACTCTCACTCACACTCACACTCACATCAACTCACACTCACACTCACACTCACACTCACACTCACACTCACACTCACACACTCTCACACTCACACTCACACTCACACTCACACTCACACTCACACTCACACACTCTCTCTCTCTCTCTCTCTCTCTCTCTCTCTCACACACACACACACACACACACACACACACACACACACACACACACACACACACACACACACACACACACACACACGCTCCTTCCTACCTGCGTCTCATCCTGCACCACCCTGTACTGCTCCTTCCACACGGCCATCTTGGTGACTTCGTCCTTCCTCAGCGCCCTCTCTTTCTTCAGCTCTGGACTCCAAAACGTCTTGATGGAGTTCATAGAGGAGCTCAGCTTGGACTCTTTTGCCTCCAGCTAAAAGAAATCAAACATTTGCCTCCTTATATTACTAATTCAATTCACTGACTTTTAGTCGTTATTATAGCTATAAACTTTGCTTTAAATTCCAAGGGCAACACACCGGTAAACAAACGTAAACAAATTGGAAATGAAAATGGTTCATCAAAGTGTGTGAGTCTGGAGTGTCCTTACTTCTCTGCGCAGTAGTTCGTTCTCTCTCAGAACTTCTCTTAACTGCGACTGTAGGTCTGACATTGCACCGTCTCTCACCTGGTAAATCAAATAAATATGTTAAATGTTAGGACAGCAATATCCTACTTTTGGTGCTGCAAGATCTAAAATACTCAAACTCAAAAAATACAAACATTCATGCAAATATATTTTGTATTGATAACAATAACCTATTTTACGACACACCTTTGTTTCAGGTTGTTCATTTGCATACACAATGCTTTCACACAGTACACACCTAACTGCATTATTAATAGGAAGATGCTCCCATAACAATGTTTAATTCATCTTGACATTCAAACAGCAGTGTACCAAAGTATTAAAAATAACTAGGATGCATTTTTAAACCGACACTACTTTGGTAGCTGGTGCAGGAAGTAAGAGTTAAGGAGGGATTAAGAAAGGATTTGTTTTGTAAGAGAAATAATTAGAAATAAGAGGGGGAGGGAGATATGAGAGAGAGGAAGGAGCTACATCCTTCAGGTTATGACTAACAGAGTGGGAGGGAAGACCTTAGTCTATTTAAACATACTGTATGAATACCCACACAGCTAACTTATGGTGCATTTCCACTACACGGCCTCGCTCGGTATGGCTAGGCCTCGTTAGGCCTTGTTAGGACTGGCTCACTTTATGGCGCATTTCCATTACAGTTTAGGAACTGGGGTAGTAACTATAGTAACGCAGGTGGAGCCGTGACGTCATCTTCAATGAGAACCACAGAAAAACAACATCAACCTTGTACAGACTGCCTGTGTCATGGTGAATACAGTCGCTGCTTTATTTATGTCTGTATAGGCCGTTGTTGTGAGTGTGGACGGTCGGAGCATATACTGCGTTAGCTTAGCCAATCTCCATTTAGAAAACACGCATTTTAAAAGGTTTTTCGCCTGCCGTCTGTCTGCAGACTTGTCAAAGCATTAATTCATGGTTTTTACTAACCGGTATCAGTATGTTGTTACTTCGGCATCATTTTGAAACGTGTATTACAATTAAATCACGGTCAAATATGTTCATCTTGTTGTAATTGCCAGCGATTCTCTCTCTCTAGTTTAGCATACTCAGCCCGACTCAGCCTGGTTGTTGGCCCGGAAAGAACCTGGATTTTATGGGGCCAGAAAAACTGTGAAATAGTACCCGCTAGCCGGTCCTACGCCAAGTGGAAACGCAACCAAAAACGGGCCCCGCACGGCTCGGCACGCTTAAAGCGAGCTCCGCGCTGTAGTGGAAATGCGCCATTATTATGCCGTTAAAATGTGACGTAAGAAACAGATTAAACCCTCAACAGTAAGACAACACAGTAAAACATGAGGATAATTCATGTTCAAAAATGTTTGTGTGCAATTTGAATAATTCGATGATCTCAAAGGTGAGACAAAGACTCTCCACACCAGAATTTCATTTGCACAATGGATTCTAACTGAGGATTCATGTTTTTACACCTACTGTAGAAAAACCAACTGAAACAACATATTGTGGAGAGTATCTGGTTCAAATTGATAAACTAAACAAATAAAAATGCATGCTTAAAATTGCAGAGACATACTCTCGTCACTCAACAAATACAAATGTAGTTTGCTTTGGCTTCAAGGTTGCAACAATAGAAGAGAAAAACCCTGCGCTTCTCACCTGTCTCATGGAGTGTGGCACAGTAGCCGCCTGTGGGGGGTGGTTTTGCATTTCCCCCCCAAATGATATCGCATCATTGGGCATCATCCCTCCCCCTCCCCCAGTGTTTATATTAGGGCTGCTTCCCATGACGGCCGCCCTGATCCCATAGGGCACCCGGGCCCCCGCCCTGCCCAGCGTCATGGTGTTTTTGGGCACAGAGGGGTTCAGCCCGCTGCCCAGGCTGCCGATGCCCATTGGATCATCTAGTGTGTCAGCGAAGTACATCGGACCCCCTGTAGCGTAGGCAGCATTGAGAGACTGAATATTCTCCATGGAGAGGGTCTTACAGGAGCCCGTGAGTCCACTGGAGCTGCTGCTGCTGTTTCTCCGGTGTCCGAGGGGGGGGAGCGGGGGAGGCGGGGGGAGCGCGCGGGGCTCCCAGACACCGACCCGTTACCGTTGGAACCAACAACATCCAGCTTGGAGACGGAACGGGAGCTACCGTACATGGTTACAGAATATGATGTGTATACCGTAGAGGCAGAAGAGTGTCTGGTTCAAATGAATAAATCAAAGCAAATTAAAAAGACATGCTTAGAATTACAGAAAACTCTGTAAGCATTGGATGTCCTAAAAATAACTGAAATGTAACAGCTGAAAATAAAAACTCCCTTCACTCTTCTACTTTAGTCCGTGACTTGAACAATGCAGTGGTGTCATAGCTTTGATCAAGGCCTTTCCATTGTAATCTGTGGGCTTTATGGAGAGCAGAATCAATAGGACTTCCCTTTAGATAAAGGCAGCGTGTAAATCCACAAGGCCGGGGATGAAGGGATAACCTGGAAAGAAGAAGAGACAGAGAAGAAGACTTAGTGATCAGTGCAACACCGATATACTACAGCACTTAAGGTACAAAGAAATACAGCTTTTGACCAGGTTATGGTTTAAAATAATCAACTTTTGGGACTGGTTTCATCTTGTTTTGTACTGTATTTACTTATAATTTAAAGAGCAGGTTAAGTTCAAATGCCAGTTTCTTCCATGGTACTGATGAAAAGGTACAGAATCAAATCATATGAAACTGACCTTTCCAGAAGACAACATGGGAACGAAGACTCTACAATGCTATATTACTCATTATGAAGAACATCAGCGTTAACATATACAAACCAAAGTATGAAAGCACCAGTCAGGAATTCAGAGAGACCACAAACGTCTCCACTCAAACTGCTTTATCATCCATTAAAGTTGTCAGACATGAATTGCATGTGTCAAACTGCAGGTGCAACCAACAACAACGGGATTGGGCCCATGTAGTGGGATGTAACGGAGGACCCGGATTCGAATATGGACCAGGACCATTTTCCGCATGTCATCCCCTCTGTTTCAACCGTTTCAACTCTGTCTCTACAATAAAGGCACTGGTTGCTCAAAAGAAACGTTCAAATTAAAAGTAGCGGGATTCCCCCTAAATAACACAGACAAAATGTCAAAGGATCGTCAAAGTCTGACTTGAATTGACCACCCAAAGAATCATTTCTACTAAGTGAGGACCTGTGTGCTGATAAACTCAGTCTGCGAACTAGAGAAACAGTGTTGTCCACAGACTCTGCTCCAGGCAGCAGCATCAGCTGATGTGGTTCAGTCCTTATGATCACACGGGCTCACCCGTTTCACCTTCTGCTGAAGACCACTTCATGACCTCAGGGCATCACATCAAAGTCTGTCCTGCAGCTATACTAAACTGGGTGATAACAGATTACATTCAGCTGATATAACACTCAGAAAGGAACATAAGAACTTCCTCCTGTATGAACTACATGTACTAAAACGAAATAACCCTTTTTTATGTCAATTACATTTTTACTGTTATGAAACTTTACATTAAAATGGTTTAGTTCAATCAAGGTCAAAGAAAACATGTAATTAACATAACTGTTGAAACTCCTTTCACACTGTTCTGAAATTAATTAAAAAAGGTGTAATGAGTAACATTTTGTTGTAAAATGAACATCATTTATGAGCACTGGCTCTCACACGTTGCTGATAAATGCCTCAGAGTCCTCAGAAGTTCTGAAGCTCTAATTTCCCAGGTACCCTGAATTACCCGTCACGTGCTTTGCACAAATGTGTCCGCATGAACAACATTGCAGCATTTTCAACAGTGGAGAAAATGTCAGACTTTGTCGTCAGTGAGGAATGAAGGGGTTCAAATACTCAAAGATTAATATTATTAAGTGCAACCTTAGATGTTACTTCTGGTACCGTTATTGTTTCAGAGAAGGAATGTACTTCATTCAGGCATTTGTGTATCCTTAGAGACGGTGATGTCACCAGGTCAGTGGACACATGACCCATTGAATGAACACACCATCTGATCCACACTCTCCCCTTACAAGATGAGCCAGGGAGCTAACCCGCTTCATAAATAGTCAGCAGACACACGAATAAAGCTTCAGTTAGATGCTAACGAAAGTCAAGGCCAATTTCCAAGATTGCACAATACAACATTGGCATTCAGATATCAAAACAATATGAATAAGCTTTGCACGGATGTAGACATTTCAAACTAGTAGTTTGCTTGTACAGTATGGCAGAGATTCTTCACATCTCCTGTCAAGTACTGTAGTTTGTCTGAATATCTTTCCCTCAAAATGTAGCCACTTTAAATTGCTAACTACAATACTTAACATTTCATTTCAAGTATGATTTACTGTGCAGCCCTTTGGTCGACCTCTTTTTATCTCCCTGCGCCCCTACTCTGGGCCCTGACCCAGGCCTTTAACAGCAGAGCAGAAGTGTATCTCTCAAACTGATGTTCTGCTAGCTACAGTCTTTTGGCCGGGGTGGCTGTTTCTGACAACCAGTCCGTTACAGCTACACACACTCAACTGCAAAGAGGGACCATCTGCTGTGTCTCCCTCAAGGCCAAAAGCACACACCTGGATAGAAACAGGCCAGGACCCTGCCTCCAGCACTGGCAAACACACACACACACATGCACACATATTTACAGTAGTTGCACGTGCACATGCACACAGAGCAAAACCTTTGCACTTGTGCAAATCTAGAAGATCAGTCAAACAAAACACATAGAGAAATCAATCCAGATACAACAATCAAGAGAATACACAACACATTCACAGATGAACACACACACACACTGCAAATCAGCTCAGTGGCCGTGAGTGATCATGTCCCTGACAACACACACTCCTCTAATGCTTCATTTGAGGACATTATGAGACACAGTGTGTGTGTGTGTGTGTGTGTGTGTGTGTGTGTGTGTGTGTGTGTGTGTGTGTTGTGTGTGTGTGTGTGTGTGTGTTCAGGGCTCTCCTCCTCCTCCCCTCTGGACCCACTGACCTGTACATAATGTATGTCCCATTTCTCCCTGTAATGCAAAAACATCCACACCGTATATCTAAGCATTTATTCAAGCGTTTATTGAACACACATGGCTCTTTTTCAGCCGTGATCGTGGCCTTATCTCTTATGTGTATCTTAGGGCAGTGAGTGTTTCGAGGGTTAAGAGCATATCACACTTTAGCAACAACCGTATTTGTCCTTGCTTTTATCCGGAATTACAGGACAATAAGTAACATATTCATCCACTTTTGGATCTGCTTATCTTGTTAGGGATCGCAGGGATTTGGGCAAGGTTACGAACTTATGACATGGCTAAACAAGCATACTTTTATTTGTATTGGTTGGGGCTTCCTGGAATCCAGTTTAGAGTCTGAGGGTCACATGAATAAACCAGCAGTTTGTCCCACAGGTTGCTTTGTGGTGGTTTCAGGTGAGGGAAGGCAAACAGCATTGAGTCAGATGGAAAGGATAAGAAACCGCGTGTTTATAATTTCTGGCAAACGCAGTCAGCATCATGACTGTCCAAGACCCATCTGTCAACAGGCTCATCTCTCTGGCCGTTTCACACAATAATAAGAGTGCTGCACTGAGAGTTCCTCAAAGTTCATTCTTGACCTTAGAAACAGAAGTTTGAGTAAAAAATCATTACCTCGGATAAACTTAGTAGCTTTTTAAAAGCTTTCAACTCAATCTCCCAGCGTCATCTCAGCAACAGATGGAGTTTGCTTTGCTCGGCAAGTTGACCTTGAGTTCAGATATTTTTGTCAAATTATAGGATGTGCTTGCTTTGCCATGCTCTCTGATGTGTCACTCTGCACAGGATGTCCTGTTTAAAATATGTTATGGTAGTTGTGCCACAAACATTTGTTTTCATTATGGATTTATCTACAGATAATTGTTCTCAAATTAAACTTTTGATTTGAAAAAGTTACCACAGTGAGTCAAGTTGACATCCTTAAATGTTTAGAAGAACAGTCCAAAGCCCAGAGATATTTTTGTTAACATCCGAATAAAGACAATTAAACCTTTACATTTTAACATTTGAGAAGCTGATTCTGTGTTTTTTTTGCTTTTTTTAAAGCCTTAACTTATATTGATCAATATCAACATCTAATTAATGAATCATTCCAGCTAGGGCTGTGCAATTAATCGTATTTTAATCTCGATTACGATTTTGGCTTGCAACGATTACGAAAACAACGTAATCGAAATAAAACGATTATTATTTTTATAAAGAAAAAAAAAAATATGTAATTATTTTTTTTTTTAATATTTTTTTTATTGGTTTTTCAGTTGAATTATACTTTAAGTTCAGGGTAATCAACTGTTAAAAACATACTGTTCCAATTTTATTTTACAATAAATTGATGTTTTCAAAGTAAATGGATAATCGTTTTTAATAATCGTGATATCAATTATTGACCAAAATAATCGTGATTATGATTTTTGCCATAATCGCACAGCCCTAATTCCAGCTCTACTCAGACTCACTCAGACTCGCTGTCCAGACAAATAAAAAGGTTTGTTGGCCAATATCTATAATATCCCTTTCATAACATGCTGTGCTGTAAATATCCAATCACTAAATGCCCTACTACAACCACAATCCAAGTGAAACTGATCCTGAAACAGGCTCAGGAGTGAACTTGAGAACTGATAAAACCTCATTTTCAAAAGACTGTTGAGGAAACCTGTTCTTATATGATTCTGTTTTCTTCAAGTTTGTATCTTCTTGGTCGAATGCACTTATTGGAAGTCGCTTTGGATAAAAGTCTAAATGCAATGTAATGTAATGAAACAGCAGCACAGTGTTTCATCCACTCACTTCTTCCTCACACAGTGTTTTCTTAGGCCTCCCAAAATCCTAGAATACCACACTAGGATACCAAGAATGTCTCCCTGGTTGAATGCCACGTACTGTACTGTGCAGATAAACAGCATGTGCCAGAACAGCAGAGAACAGACTTCAAGTCTTCATTTTCCCTGAGATTGCTACAGAAGCAGAACTTTACATGAATGTGTTATCAACTTGCTAACACGCTAACAAACAGTAGCCTATGAACACATCCCCTTCTCTTTGGCATGGCTTCTTCCCCTTCCTCTTATCCCTCCCTTCCGTCTTTGACTCTGTCCCTGATGCGTTCACTTCCTCTCTCTGCCTCCCTCTTTTCTCCATCAGCATTCCTGAAGGTGTTCAGCATGTTCTATTTATGTGACAACCACACATGCTTCTGTCACAGTGCACAATGCAACACAGGCAGACCACTCAGCCTATACTTAGCCGCTCGGTGTTTCAGCGTGGGAGACACATTTTACAGAGTTTGTGTCTCGTCCGAGGATCGAGGCGCAGAAAAACACATTATACTCATCTTGAATATTATTTTTCTCCATTACTCTCTGTTCCTGTCAGGCTGGTTGTGATTGGATGTGGCGGGAGAGGATTCACTGGTGCCGTCTGGGGTAACACATCTCACTGAAAGTGAACTTGACAGCCCAGCTGAGAGAGAGAGTCGTTCTGAGCCTCATCTGTCTCAAGGTTTATGGGGATGAGCTGCAGAGCACCACAGTCAGCTGTTTTAACCTTCACAGCTGCTTTATCATGTTAATAATAACCCCTTCTCCAAATGACATACTTATAAGTCTAAATCTTGCAGAGGTGAGGTGAATTATCTCCTAAACCCAAAATGGCCTTTTGGCACTTGTGGGCTTCCTCACCTGGAAGTCAAGGGTGTTTTGGATGAGATTTGCTTAGAGGCCCGAAATAAGATATGTGGTTAATACAAGCTTACGAGAATTTCAAGATTTTTTCTAACACATATAATAGGTCAGTAAACACCCCACTAATGAACATTGGAGGCTTCTATGTGTCTGAAACCGGCGGTTGCTAACACCTGGCTAAATGAGACTACTAAGCGTCGTCACGCCAAACATTAGCCGTCTTTAGCTTAGCGGTGGTGACATAAAGTCATGTGACCTTACTCTACTAACTTTATAGCATTACATTAGCTATAACATGCATTGCACTTATAAAAGTGATGTTAATATGTTAGCACATGTGTGCCAGAGATCGTATATTTGCAATATTTCAAAATACAATGATAAAAATACATTTGAGTCGAGGAAGCCTTAACAATGCCGTACGGGCCGCGAGACCATTTGGTACGGCCCTCGAGGTCATTTATAAACACACGCCAAAAAGAAAACAATTTAAAAATCTAGACCACAAAATAATTAAACAAGCGAGTGCCTGTTTTTCCTGGTCAGGGTCCTTGAACACAACACGAGCCTAACGTGTCATCACGTGGTATATGTCTCGTCTGACAGGGGTGTAGTGCTGCCGGAAATTGCAGTACCCATAAGGAGCCGTACACATGCCGCAGTTTTTGCGTGGCTGTGTCTTTAGTTGAAAGCCCAGTGGCGATCTGTTCATCTGTCATACTGATCATATAGTCAATAACTTCTTTGTCATTAGCATCTGGTTAGCTAGCTATGCTAACGAATATAAGAAGCTTTTTCTCCAACCAGTGAGGTAAAGGCACATCTTTATATGATCATTATAGTTATAAAAAAATAAGAGAATAAAGTAAACAGGTATAAAATAATATATGAAAGTAAAAAAGTTGTTATTAATAAATAAGAATAGAGTTTGAAAGGAGAGTGATTTGTAAAATATCCATAAAGAAAAAGAAAATCTGCTTACAGTTCTGTTTCATATGGATGTCGAGAGATGTATCCATAGATCTCCTAAGTGCACCAGACTGATGCTTTTAACTTCAACATTTAAAAATAAATCTTCCCAGGGGAGCATGCCCCCCGGACCCCCCTAGAGGATGTTAGGTCCACCCCCCACTTAAATCATGTTCACATGGATAGGAAACTAAATACATTTGCACACATCTTGTGTCCATATCTTTCTGTTTTGGTGGTCATGCCACACCGTGCACGTGCATGCATGCCACACCGTGCACGTGCATGCATGCGCGAGTCATGGCAAGATATCTGGATTGAGGTTGCTTTTTCTTTGCACAGCATGAAAGAAAGGCCAAATGAATGGGCTGTGATTCTAGTTTTTTTAAGCAGACGTTGAGTTCAATGATTTGTACGGCCCTCGGAGGATGTTGTAAAAATTGAAATGGCCCTTGAGAGGAAAAAGGTTCCCCACCCCTGCTCTATATTATTACCTAAAGGCTAAGGTAAGACTGTGTAGCGGGGAATGTTTCCTTCAGGGTCAGTATTTACTTAAAGTGGACCTATCATGCTATATTTGAATAATATAGTGTAGGACCATACTTATATAAGACATATTTATGCATTTTAGCCATGCCTCATTTCGCTCAATTTGCACTTTTTTACCCCTGTTTTTGCAAGGGCAGATTCTGTGAGAACAGCACCACCTACTGGCCTGGCATATGTACTACAGCGTCTCCAGCGCTTTCGAATGGCAATGGCCGTGGCTGTCTCCTCCTGATTGGTGGAGTTGGCCCAATAGCCGTAGCGCCACCGTCCTGACGTCAGGACAGTGTTCAAATCTGGATCAGTTTTGATCAGATCCGTTGCAGCCCCTTTTTTAGAGATTTGGGTATGGAGGAAAATAGAGAGGGTTGTGTTTTCTGACACTTGGTGAGTTCCCTGGAACACCGGGGACACATATTCATGTAGAAAAGACGTACACAAGTGCATTTTGCATAATAGGTCCCCTTTAAATTCTAAAGGTTACATTTATGTGATGTGTTTTTTCTGCAAAAAAACGTGGTGATTTTAATCTTTAAAGAAGTGCATTTTATGTGTATGAACCATGGTGTGAACATCTCCAGTGGCAATTGCCATGTTAAATGAATAATAATCTGAAAGATTTATGATGCATAAATATACAAATAGTGATGAATAAATAGGACATTAGTTGACATTGAACTAAAAACAAACCGGAGCAGGAAAGAAACACAGAAATAATTTAGTACCAAGAGAAGACCATACGTGATAAATAGCTGTTCTTGTTAAATGTTCAAGTAAGAGCGAAGGATTAGAACTTTTAATCTTTCACATCCAAAAGTTCACGTTTGCAGTTTAACGGCCCGTCCACACGGCAGCGTCGCTAGCTTCAACGGAGACGCTTCCCATTCACTTTGAATGGGGTGACGTCACGCTTTGCCGAACTGCATTGTGGTTCCGTCGCTTTGCCTCCGTTGCTTGCTTCGAAAGTTGAGAAAAGTTCAACTTTTCAAGCGTCGACAAAAGCGCCAGCCAATCAAATCGCGTGCGTGTGTGTCCGGGGCGGGAGATTAATTTGATTGGTTGTTGGTCGTGCACCAGACACGCCCACCGGCAAGCTTCAACGCACGCTGCCGTGTGGACGTACCGCAATATGCAGTATGCATTAGGGCTGCACGATATATCGTGTCGTGACGATAACCGCGATATGCGCGCTATTCACATTTATTATTTTTTGGACGTGCAATATTAAAGGTAGGGTAGGTAAGTTTGAGAAACCGGCTCGAGATACACTTTTTGTTATATTCCATGGAATGCTCTTAACATCCCGATAGCAATGAATATCTGAAGTGCTTTGACCAAAAATCCATAAAAAAATTCATCTGTGGAAGCCGTATACTGTAAAAAGCACGACCAATCATTGAGCCGGCCGGCTAAAATAACTGGATGGCCTACCTGCCTGTCAGCCTTCCATCTGTGCACAAACTTATCTCGTGCCCTCATTGGTCATGTGCGCGTTCGTGTGTGTTGGAGGAGGGGCTCTGTAAGGAAGTGGCAGATTTTTTCCGGCTGTGTATTTTCAAATTCCAGCATCTCGAGCCGGTTTCTCCAAAATTACCTACCCTACCTTTAAGTAGGCAAATTAACTCAAACACGTCATGTTACAATTCTTTTGCTGCTTGCTACAAAAGGAAAACTTGCGCGTCTCTCATGTCAGGGGTACTTGAGTGATGCGGCTTTCACACTAGCGCTTTTCACTTTCTAGCTCCTAGCGAGAGCTTTTCTGGTTCAGCTCCCGTTTCCCTTTTCAGCTCCTGCTCTGTTCACACCGCCCAGAGCTGCCGCTGCTGCGTCATGACGTCACAGTTTACGTCGCTCATTTTCTCCCACAACAACAACGGGCCGGGGACTGCGTCGGGTCGATGATCGTGTTGCTTTTAATCATACGAAGCCAGATTAAATTAAATAACGACTTCTCCAACCTTATACTTTTCTCCAGAGTGCCGTGGTTCATTGTTTATTAATGTGTTTCAGCGGCATTTACCGACCGCTGCAGTGCTGGCTGCTCTTCAACGGGAGTGTATTCTCCCGTTAGCTCCGGGTTAGCTCACACGGCTCTAAAGTATTCACTGTCTGACTGTCACACAAGCAGCTGATACATATCCCCAGTTCCCCTTAAGTGAATGTGTGTCAGTCTGAATTGACGCTGTTTGGCATCACAACGCTGTTATGAAAGTTTCTCTGGTATAACATGGGTGATGTTAGCATAGCAACCGAAGCTAAACTGACTACTTGCTAAGCCGTTTTCTACAGGCACATTTTACCGGCGTATTTTTCATTATGATTCTACTTGTGATAGTCGGACATGACAACCTGTACAGCCCATGTATCTCCACAATGATCAATAACAGCGAACGGATGGTCAAAGTAAGGTTTCCTGCACGCCTCGACGTAAGAGAGACGTAAGCGACGCCGCGTCATAGCTCCGAAGCTCTTGCCTCTGGACCGACAATTTTTTGGAGCTGGAAGTGAACCGCATTCTGGAGCTATGACGCGCGCCGCTGCGGTGTGTACAGGAAAAACCGGCGCTTTTCAGGCTCTAGCTCCCAGCAGGAGCTGGAAAAGCGCCGGTGTGAAAGGGGCATCATGTGACATGCAGGCTCTGCATGCACAGCAAACCACCAATCACAATCAAATCTCCAAAGCAAACGAACCCGGTGATTAAAGGTAAAAACACTGAATAAAGTAGTTTCATGTGTTTCTCCAGGGCAGTTCGGCGCTGCTAACCGAGCTAGCTCAGCTTAAGATTCAGACGTCCGTGACTAAAATCCTTCATCCGGTTAAATATAGTTAGACAAATACCAATTGTATAGCATTAAAGTTCAAGAAAGGATGGTTTGCGGACAAAAAAACTGTCTTTTCTTCAATTCCTGTATTTTTTCATATCGCAATATATATCTCAGGGGAAGAAAATATCGCAATTTCAGTTTTTTCCAATATCGTGCAGCCCTAGTATGCATTTTTAAGGTCACTCCCAGTGCAGTGTCTAACTACTTCTTGATGTATTTGGGCTAACTTGATCTTATTCAGCACTGTAATGTATAACTTATTATGCAATGCTGCCAATGTTTGGTTTTGCCGTTCTGATTTATGCGTATTTAACTGAGTAGCAACGCATTAGAAGTTATTTCAACAGGACTTATGTAGACATTTCAAAAGGAATTAAAAAAATTAAGATTTTAATAATTACGATTTATTTCACAAAAAACACTTATCCTGCACACTGATGACGGAAAAGCTTGCAAATTAGATATTTCAATAAAGTGAGTGGTCCAATTACATTTGGGAGAAAATAGGCAGAAGATGTCTAGTCAAGATACAGGTTTTGGAGTGACTGTTCTGCATCACTCTGTGTCACCAGTCCTATCAGCGATAAGACACATAATATGGTTCAGACACTGGAAAGCACAACGCTGATAAGAGGCAGATAGCATCAGCTCCAGTGTACCACAGGAAATTAATCCGAGATACAGGCTGGGCAAACAAAATGCGCAAATATAATCAGACGTTTCTACACACACATTATGACTCACACAGAAGCACGCACATTGATGTACACAAACATGCTGCTGTGCAGAAAAAAATCGATCATGCACATGCAAATACACTTATCTAATCTTAGCTGCTGCCTACAGAGCAAATATGGAAAATGTACCGTTGAGACTCGGCAATTAACACAAAGGCAGGGAAGCAGAAAACTAATTCAGGAGTGTGTAGTTTTTAATGGAAGAGAAAGTGGGGATGAAACTCCCTCAGGCTCATCGTGTAAAGAGGAATGTGCTCTTACAGCCAACTTGCCAGGATAAATAAGGATGAAAGTGTTGGGAAGGTGACCCAAAACATTCCCTCAGAAAGTCTATCTATCTATCTATCTAATGTTCTAGACTACACCTGGCAAATGGATGAAATTGGTTTGAATTAGGGCTGTGCAATTAATCGTATTTTAATCGCAATTACGATTTTGGCCTGCCACAATTACGAAAACAACATCATCGAAAAAAATGATTATTTGCTTTGCTAGGTTGTGACATATTTGATCTAATTTATTTTAGTCTAATTTATTTTTATTTATCATTTTATATATATTTAGTAGCTTGTTGAAGTGCGCTCCAAAATATTTGATGATCTTGGTTATTGGTATTTATTATTTTGATATCATTTATTTTTGTATTGGTTTTTCAGTTGAATTATACGTTCAGGGTAATCAACAGTTAAAAAGACACTGTTCAAATTATTATTTGTATTTGTTTTAAAGTTCAATAAATGGATGTTTTCAAAATCAATGAATAATCGTATTTAATAATCGTGATATCAATTATTGACCAAAATATTCGTGATTATGATTTTTGCCATAATCGCACAGCCCTAGTTTGAATAATTGCATTTGAAACAAAGCACAGTAGATCACGGTCTTGTAAAATTCTGGTAATTTAAAAAAGAAATTATTTTTGTCAGGTGAGACGAGTGTTTAGCCTGTTACGGGCCGTCTCCACGGCAGCGTTAAAAAAATCTTGGAGGTGGGCGTATCTGAGGCTTGGGGATTTTTTTGCGATCAACCAATCACATGAATCTCCCGCCCGCGACATACGAAGCCAAAAAGCCCGAAGTAAACTGGATATAAACTCCCCAAAACAGGCGAAAAAACCACTGTCTCTGCCACCTCCCTCCATGCCTGGCTCCTCCGGTTTGTATCCCGGTAGGTAAATAGGGTCTGGTCATAAAGCACCGGGTGATTGATTCGCTACCGCTAATTTCTCCTCCATGTTTTGGAATATGAGGAAATGACCTGCGGTCTGTCTCTCCCAGCATACACGCCGTTTGATTGGCTAGAGCTTGAACTGTCAGATTTGCGTACACGGGATTTGATTGGCTGACGCTTCCTCCTCAGCTTCAAAAGTTGAACATTGTTCAACTTTGGATCTTGAAAATCCTGAGAATCTCCGCTCGCCTGCCCACAAAGCATTTCGGCGAAAGCGAAAAAAAGTGACGTCACCCCATTCAAAGTGAATGGGCAGAAGCGTTTCAAGATTTTTTAACGCTGCCGTGGAGACGGCCCGTTAGACAAAGTTTTTCACCTTTGATGTTAAGCCCGGAGACTAAAGGGTCTATCAAAATCGTTCATTCATTAGGTATCAAAAGTTCAGGAAGACATTACTTTGGGTCAGGCCATGCTAAATTTAGAAAGAATGTGTGATACAATTCTAAAACAAAAGAAAACCCCATGATATTAGTCAACGTTTTCCCAAAGGCTTATGTGAGTGCAGAGGCTGGACATGTACATGTCTGCAGTGTTTACAATGTGAGTGGAAGGAAGCGGGCTCGATTCCCCGCCTCGGTGTTCCCGAACGGGGGGCGGTGCAAGAACTAGAGCTGTGGAGGAAATCACGGCGTCCCCATTTCAATCCCACCCCCCACCCCCCCCCTGCATTTCCCCCCATTGCAAAACAAACGCATCAGAATTCACCTTCAAGCCTTGATCAGTGCAATCTTATATCGATTGTTTTAGTCACCTAGTCTGGAGTGGTATGCCAGCTGGAAAGACATGGCTGTTGACGATCCTGTGCAACTATGGCAGCATTAAAGAGTAAGACAATTTTTTTTAAAGAAGTGCAAATATTTGTCCCTTAACAACCAGTTAAACCCCACGCCCCGCGGGCGGGGGCAAAACGCAACATCTTGCAAGAAACAGCGTCTGAAGGGCTTCTTAACATTTAATAAACTATGAATGTGTTATATCCACTTAACGGGAAGAAACTCAGCTTTCAGACAATATTAACCATTTTTAGCTAAACGATACATAAGGGTAATAACAAAGCTCTGAATTAGCCCTGAGCGAAGAAATGCTAACACACTTAGCACAGAACTCACGTTAAAATACCCTTATTACTTATCATATCTGCACAAACAAGATATCGATTAGCAAGGTTCCAGACATGTAAGTATCATCACTGAGCGATCAGAACTCGCGGCGAAATGACAACAAACAACAACAAAATGTGCTTTACGGGACCAAATCGGAAAATAAGTCTCACCGTTGCTGTTGTTCTGATCAAAAGTTGTGTTCAATGGCATTAAAACGATAAAAACACTGCTGAAGGTTAATCCATAGGTTAATCCAATGTGTCTGTGTCACTTTGAAATGATTACTGATAATCCATCTTTCCATTTTTATGTCAATAACGGAGATGTAATATTAGCTGCTACGATAGCTACTAGAGCAGGCATGGGCAAACTAAGGCCCGCGGGCCATATACGTACAAAATTGTCCAAATTATAGTAAAGACCGCATTCATTTTGCCTTTTTCCTGCAATACCCGGCATTTCAGTTGATCCCACTAGATGGCGCACTCTAGACACAATTTACCTTTGCTGGAGTCTGGTCTATTCTCTCAGCTGGCCCCACTCGGCAACCCGGCAAGATCCAAGAACCAAATACGTCACGCTTACATTGGAGGGGGTCGAGATTAACCTGAGCAATAACAGTTCATGGCGAGTACGGTGAATACAAGTTGTAACAAGCAGTAGCGCTGAGCAAAGTGACTAGAACGCGACCACACACTTATAAAAAACACTTATATAAAGTCAGGCAACACTAACCAGGCTTAGTGTGATTCTGTTTATTTTACCTTACTTTAATAACCATCCGTTCGCTGTTATTGACCATTGTGAAGAGGCAGACGTTTTCCTTTTGTTTTGTATTATTGTAGCTATCGGATGGAATCAATACATGGGCTACATCACAAGTAAAATCATAACGAAAACTACGCCGGTAAAATATGCGTGTAGAAAACGGCTTATGCCACAATATGATAGCAACAAGTAGTCAAGATAGTCTGATTAGCTACCATCACCTGTAGAATGCCAGAGAAACTTTCATAACAGCGTTGTGATGCCAAACAGCTTTCAGACTGACACACATTCACTGATGGGGATGGGGGATATGTATCAGCTGCTTGTGTGACAGTCAGACAATGAAAACTTTACAGCGGCCGCTGCCGCGAGTTAACGGGAGAATAAACTCCGGTAGACGAGCAGCACTGCAGCGGGCAGTAATGCCGCTGAACCACATTAATAAACAATGCACCACGGCACTCTGGAGAAAGGTACAAGGTTGGAGAAGTAGTTCTTTAATTTAATATGGCTTCATATAATTAAAAACGACCCGACGCAGTCCTCTATTGATGTTGTTGTGAGCGGTGTTGCGGAGAAAATCAGCGGCGTAAAATGCTGTGTGGGTCATAAGAAGGCACGTAAACGGTTACGTCATGACGCAAACGATGACGCAATGACGCAATAATTCACCTTTGAACCTAATTCACCTTTGAACCTGCATCTGTAACAATGAGTGGACCAAAGAAAATAAAAGTCAACATTGAGTGCCGAGTGTATAATGAGGAGTGGACAGCTAAATATTTTTTACCGATCTGCTACTGGCCCGGCCCGTCTGTCAAATTTAAAACTCATAGTGGCCCCCGAGCCAAAAAGTTTGCCCACCCCTGTACTAGAGTGTATGACAGCTTCCGGTTCCGGGGCATTCTGGCTACGCATCACTCATTCACCAATGGGTAATGTTTAGATGGATTTTAGGAACTTCCCCTCGATTATATTGACTCTAACGGTTAAAAAGAGATGTCGACCGACGGGGGCCAGAGATATGGAAAATGCACCCAAATGACCCCAGAAGTGATCAATCTTGAGACAGGGTACTTATTATATGTTATAGTTTGGATTCCTACAGCTTTTAGTCTACTATCCCATCATTCATAAGTAATAAGTAATAAGTAATTTTTTTTGGACGGACACTATAATTTACATTTTTTTACTATGTTCAATCTGAATTGACTTTAAAATAAAAAAAATCTATATTGATTCTGACTTTTCTACATCCAACTCACAGGTTTATCATTGCTTTGAGAAAAAGATATAGTCAATTGTTCTGGAATATCATTTTCGAGCCTGAGGCCTGAAAAACAGTCTCAGGGCTCAACTGGTTTAAACGATCTCAGAACACAGCAACCGGCCTGGAGGATTCAAGCAACACTGTTAGAAATATCGCAACACAACTAAAAGTCCTCATACGAATATTATAGCAAGAGATTAAACTTAATTTGACTACCACAGACACACATAGGGGATATTACTATAAGTAAATGCTGTATAAGGTCACTAAACTGGCACTGTAAAATACTACTATATAGGATTATGATGAAAATAATGTAGCACTGAGGTTGACAGCAGCACAGCCGAAACAGATTGATAATCGCATTTAAGTACAGAAACAACACTAGTGTTATTAGCTGGTTATTCCATAGGGAGACTCCTGTACAGCTACAATTGGTTTTAACGAGCATACGGCGTTTTTGAATGAAAGTACAAAATGTATCATACTGACAAGAGTGGTTGAAACCCTGCTCTTTAATAGAACCAGCCGAGGTTCTCACAGCTGACCTGGAAACTGTGCACCTCGAAGCGGGCATCACGGTTTAATCTACCGCTGGCGTCCCCTTTACACAGACGTGACTGACACGACGCAAACAAACACAGACGGTGTGCACGTGAGGCTGACACACACACACACACACACACACACACACACACACACACACACACACACACACACACACACACACACACACACACACACACACACACACACACAACACACACACACACACACACACACACACACACACACACACACACACACACACACACACACACACACACACACACAACACACACACACCACACACACACACACACACACACACACACACACACACACACACATAGGCCTGTGTAATAAGCATGTATACACGCACACACTCCTCGGACTGCTAGCTAACTTCGCATACTCACTGCGGCTGTGTGTACTGTGCTGCCCGCTGATTGTGAAATAAGCTCTGTGTGAAGAAGGCCAGTCACTCTCCTCTCCGGCTATTCTGCCGCTGTCAAGTGGTGGGATTTGTCTACCGTAGCCCAACAAACGGTCAGCTGGGATGACGCTCACTATCGGGGCTTGTCTTCCTGCCTCGTATCTGTCTCGCTGTCTGCTGTCTCGCTGTCTCCTGTCTCTCTCTCCTGTCTCTTTCCCTCCTTTCCGTCTGTGCCCGCTCCTCCACTGGTGGCTTCCCCACTGCTCGGGCGCTCCCGTGACGTCACGACGGTGGAGTGCGCGCCCCCGAGACGTTTCCCACCCCTCCTTGTCTCTCCAAGAGTACATGGTAAATCCTAATTCTCCAATAAATCATAATTTAACGAGGAAGGTAACTAACATTTTTGGAATATAATTCGTTATATTTATAAAATGTTATCAAATATATCACACGTGTCTGAAAAAAAGATGATTATATTTTAAAAATATTGGCATCCTTCTTAAGAGGAGAATTGTGTGTCTTTTATAATACAAATGTATTATATAATTATTCTACCTTGTTTTCCACATTGTTTCCTGTTTATAGTCGCTTATATTTGAGTTTTAAAATATTCCCAAAAAAAATATGATTTAATATTATATTAATTAATATGTTATCATCTCATGTTGATAGCTAGTTTTAATTGTATATAACTGAAATGTGTTAGATAGCATCATTAGCTAACTAGACCACATACTAAAATACTACATTTCAGTAAATACTGCATTGAAAATGTTACTAAAGGGAAATTATGTATTATTAACTAAATGTGTTTTAAGTACATTGTAAGTACCCCTCTGACATACTAATTGATATGTAAGCAGCATTTTGTTCTAACATCACTAGGAGGAAAATATGGGTTAATGTGATTAGATCAAAGTGTGCTATAACGGTATGTTCATTATTAATGTATCTATTTTATTTCCTTACACATCTTTATAATGTGATGCTTATTAGGGTTTTCTTCTGCACCCCCACACACACACTCACACACACACACACACACACACAGGACACCCCATCTAGTCACTCAGATAAAATCAGGATAATCTGATGTACAGTTTCAAAATAAAAGACATTTGAAGTCTCATATGAGCTATCATCCTCTGTTTTTAGATGACAATAAAACAAAAACTGTCCAGTATCAAAGACTTATTTCACTTCAGGGTGATAGCAGGACACCCATCTAGTCACTCAGAGAAAATAAGGACATTCTGATGTAGAGTTTCAAATAAAATACCTTTGAAGTCTCATATATGAGATCATGCCTCTGTTTTTAGATAAGATTAAAACAAAAACTGTCCAGTATCAAATACTTATTTCACTTCAGGGTGATAGCAGGACACCCCATCTAGTCACTCAGAATAAATCAGGACATTCTGATGTAGAGTTTCAAAATAAAATACCTTTGAAGTCTCATATATGAGCTATCATGCCTCTGTATTTAGATAAGAATAAAACAAAAACTGTCCAGTATCAAATACTTATTTCACTTCAGGGTGATAGCAGGACACCCCATCTAGTCACTCAGAATAAATCAGGACATTCTGATGTAGAGTTTCAAAATAAAAGACATTTGAAGTCTCTATTGCATGAGCTATCATCCCTCTGTTTTTAGATGACAATAAAACAAAGACTGCCCAGTATCAAAGACTTATTTCACTTCAGGGTGATAGCAGGACATATGGAGCTAATTTCCTGCCATAACTCCACAAACAAACTAAACAGGTTTTACAAATGCCTTATGATTCACTAACAAACACAATGTGGTTTGCAAATACAAAACACCATCTACAAACTAATGAATTTAGTTTTGCAAAGAAAAAACGTATCTATCAAACAAACACATAACATTTTTCTAATAAATCATGTTTCAGAGACAAATTCAGCTTACTTTTTTTACAAGTACACACATTTTTTTTACAACTACAACACTATGTTTTACAACTACTGTTTTACAAAACTTTTTCTTCTCACGGCGGAATATTACTGCCAAAAGTCACGTGACTCACTCACGTGACTTTTGGCAGTAATAGAGTGGCGAAGTCCCTCCCCTTCCGGTGGACCTCCATGGGACCTTATTTCGGAAAAATTATGTATTGAAGTCAATGGAGAGAGAAAGATTATCTTTCGATCCCGTTTGAATTGTGCCACGAATTACACATATGATGTTTGTCAATTTAAAAGATAATTTTGCAAGTCAAAAAAAAAAAAATGTGTCGTAAAACTGTGAAGTAACACATTTGTTTGTGTGAAACGCTCAATGAACTACATCTCTGGTCTCACAGAACAACACACGTCACCAAGATGGCCGTCACTACTGTCTTGTCAACAAAACGATTGACTACCCTCACTATCACCACAATGAAACAGTCCTGAAGAAAGTCATGCAAAGCTGCCTGCCTGCCTTCCTTTGATTCTCTCTGAACTGCCTGGTCTTTTTAATGTTTAATGTCAACCATTTGTGCAGATAGCATGAAGTAGAGAAGATCGCTAGCGTTAGCATTAGCATTTCTCCCCCGGGCTTAAATTGTGTATTATAGAATGATCACACCGGTGTGACAGTACTCTTCAAAGGGTTCACGAAATATGACTACTACTCTTACTGTTTAACATTTTGGGTTACTTATGTTACTTCATGTTAAGGCTAATAAAAATGACAAGGCTGTAATGCTAACTAACGTGCTAGCTACTAGCTAGCTTGATCCAGCCACTCCTGGTCCTTTCATCAGACGGGAAGTGAAAGAACGAGCAGGACCCATTGCTGGTATGATAACAACCTGGTACTAAGCACACAGGCATCTTGTTAAAGTTATCTTATCTTAGCCAGCTGATCTTAGCTATCTCTTAGTGGAGGAAAACAATTGTGACATCACTTACGCGACTCTGGGATTTGTAGTCTTTCTAGTTGCGTTTTTTCATAGTCTTATATTTCAACAGTTTTACGACAAACTGTGACTTTTTTGACATGGAAATTATTTTTTAAGATTGACAAACATCATATGTGTAATTCATGGCACAATTCAAACGGGATCGAAAGATAAGTTTTCTCTCTCCATTGACTTCAATAGATTATTTTTCCGAAATAAGGTCCCATGGGGCGGAAGTAGATGGGCGTGACTTCGCCACTCTATATTCCGCCGTGACTGGCTCATACACAGGGTGTTTCTCAATCGCGAGTAAAGCTGCTGCAGAGCCACTATTTCAAGCATACTACGTCATTGAGTGCCGCCGAAGTACTGTTCCAATCTCCAGCATACTTGGAAATCTACCGAGCCCGGCGTACTCCGTTTGGAGAAATATCGAGGCTGCACATGAGTAGACTCCGCGGTCTTAAAATCCCCACAATGCTTTGTGCACGGACCAATTTCCCCAAATCTGTGACTGAAAATGTAAGAGGCGGGGCCTCTCATATGACGCACACCTGCACACTTGCTAGCCTGTTCCACTCTTCGTTTTCCGAATGCCAGGAAGTATTCTTGCCTCGCTTCTGAAGCAAGATGCTCGCCAGACATGTGCTACCAAGCAAGCGTACTCGCGATTGAGAAAACCCACAGTCACACATGCTCACTCACACATGCTCCACGGCAGCAGGGGGCGCTACTGAGTCCATAGGGAAGGCGGGAGGTTGAGCAGAGCATGGAACAGCCCTTGCCAGTCTGATGGCAGGTGTTTCTAGCGATCCAGCGATCTGGGTCAGTGTTATAGTGATAATATTAAAACAAGGTGAATTTAGCGATCACAACGAAAACAGCCAAGACACATATTGAGCCCAGAAAATAAATGTTATTAGGGGCTGTAAATATAATATGCCTTTGTCTAAAATGGACAACATTGTAACTAAGGAGATTTAAACTATATACAGCCAGGGGCAGACTGGCCATCGGGACGTTCGGGACGAATCCCGGCCGGTACTGAAGTGGGCCGGTCGGACGATGTGGGCCGCTCGGATAAGTCACTAGCACCCCCCCCATACTTGCCAACCCTCCCGATTTTCGCGGGAGACTCCCGATTTCATTGCCCTCTCCCGGTTTCCTCCCGGGGTCATATTTCTCCCGCATTTCTCCCGATTTCTGACAAAATCAGATTTACTCAGGACTGTTTCCACTCGGACTTTAATACAGCTACACCAGGGGTATTCAACTAAAATTCAACGAGGTCCAGTTAGAGAAAATCTCCCCATGCAAAGGTCCGGAACATCAAAATGTCTAACTTGCTTTATGAATTAGTGTGATATATATTGAAGTAGCCTGTAGCTTTATCAACGTCTGCATGTAACAACTTTTAAAAATAAAATAGAGAAAATAAATAAAATAGCTTTTGAAAATATGTGCATCTTAAAAGTGCTTAAAAATAAAATAAATAAAGTTTCCCTTTTTCTTTGTTAACCGTTTCACATCATGACTTAACAGTTTCAGACGATTATAGAACAATATCAGTCTTTACACATCATAACAATTGAACAGTTTGAAAGTTTCTCTTTCTTTCCCTCTTATTGCAGTCCCTCACTCACTTTTTTTTAATTCAGTGCGAGAATTGAGCTGAGCTTGTCCTGCCAGGAGTTTGTAAATCTGGGCTGAAATGGTGTCAGGGCCATTCTCATACACACATGCAGGTGCTCATTGGTTAGCCTCGTTAGCCTGCCCTGGAACGATATTTAGTTTTAATTTGGATCCTGGTCGACTGATCATATTGGGCTCTGAGACTGCTTATTTTTGTGACCTCCGTTCTGACTTGAGAGGGAATGTTTGGTCAAACACTTTGTGTTTTGTCTCATAGTGGCGTTTTGGCACTTTTAATGAGCGCCACGGTCTCTGAACAAATGAGACACACTGGTTCTGTGCTCCCAGTGGGCCGGATGAACATGAATGAGTCCGTCCACTCAGGATTACAAGCTCTGTTCTCACTGTCCACTTTCCTCTTCTTGGAGAGCGCCATGTGTAATTATTTGTCTCTCCCTGTCTGCCGCTAACACCTGTTCACTCTCCTCTCCGTCTTCTCTCCCTGTATCGCTAATTATTCTCTTCACTCACTTTCCTCTCCGCTTCTCTCTGCCGCGCTCTCGTCTCTTCTTCTGTGTTTCTCTCCCTGTATCGCTCACTCGTCTCTTTCGCCCCCTGTCGGCGGCGGTTAAAATAGAATCACCCCGTCAAAATTGAAATCCCCTATTAATGTATTGATTATAGGTCTGGGTCCGTATAGGTCGGCGTCTGGGTCCGGATCCGGACCGCGGTCCGCCTGTTGCCGACCCCTGAGCTACATCATTGTTTGGTTTCCATGGTAGCGTAGCGCGCAACTGAAAGTCTGAGAGGGTGAGGAAGATAGTCACAGCAAACAGAACAAGAATCGACAATTCTACCCTATGCTCACTCCTTTCCTGTAAAATACAGGTCCAGCCCACACATATGGTGCTACAGGCCGCAAGGCAGTGCACTTACAACTACAATAAGCATGTTAATGTTAATCTAATACAGCTCCGGCGATCCACTAGCACCCCCGCCCCCGCGGTGTTTTGGAAATGCTCCCGATTTCTGAGGTCTCAAGGTTGGCAAGTATGCCCCCCCCCGTCGACAATTTCCTCGCGGTATTTACTTGCGGCACCGAGGTGGGCCGGCGGTACCGAAGTGGGCCGGTCGAGAGTCCCGGGCTGATTTGTAGTCCCAGTCCGCCCCTGTATACAGCGATTCTGCACTCGGTCAATCAGCTGCTTTTCATTTTTATTCCTGCTATATTCAATGAGTGATACAAATATTTTTTACCACAAGTTCTTAATAAAACTGACACTGTTGGACTTGGTACTAGTTGACTGCAACCAGAAATAAAATGAAGTACTTTACTGTGTACTTTGTGAGTAATCCTCTGTCAGAGTCCCCTCCATAGTACATAATGCATGTTTTCTGTGGACTCTCAGCTTTTCATATGATATAGTTTGTGCAGATAGCATGAAGTATAAAAATATCGCTACCAGTGCTGATTTAAACGCTTGGTGTTAGACTTGTGTTTTGTTTAGGTACAAATCTCTCTATCTCTAAAAAGCAGTCATTAAGAAGAAAGGGATGGAGATCTGGCAGAAAAGGTGGGAGAAAGACCAGAAAGGCAAAGAGTATCATAAAGTTCAAAAGACATTACAATTAATATTTATAAAGAAAGAAACAGAAGGGAGGAAATCATGATAGCTAGACTCAGACTGGATCACACAGCATTGAATGGTACTCTGTATGTCATGGGGAAAAGTAACAGTGACAAGTGTAGGAGCTGTGGAGTTAAAGAAGATGTAGAACATATCTTGTTACATTGTGACATCTATAAAGCGGAAAGAGAAAACTAAAGGCTAAAGTTATAGAGGCAGAGAGGGAAGGAGTGTGGTTGGTGTTTCTGGGAACAAAAGGAGAGGGAGTAGATACCAGAAAGGCACTGTTTACCTTTCTGAGTGAAACTGGGGTAGGAAAAGAATTTAACATTAGGTCAGGAAAGATCATAGATTTTATTTTGTTTTTTTTATTTATTTATGTTTTTTGTTGATTTATTTATTTTTTGATTAGATCATAGATATATACGTCCATGAGTTAAGAGATGGAATGATATGATGATTCACACTCATGTACAGTAGGTGGCGGTATGCACCTTTAAAGTTGTTTGCAATCCGCCAAAAACCGAGAGAAGAAGAAGAAGATCTGATACCCGACCTCATTTCACAATGAGTGGCCAACAGGTGAGTTTGTTGATTTCTCTGGTGAAAAAGCCAATGTTAACTCAACTAAGTTACTGTTTCATGAGTATGAGCAGACTGCAGGAGCTAGTTTACAACAAGCTTGGCTAATTTTCGTTTTTTTATTTTCTTTAGTAATCGGTTCTTGTAAACATATATGTAAATGAATAAATACATAATATATATATATTTATATAGCCATCAGTAGACTACATGAATGAGACAAGTCTTTGTTTGTGGTTAGTTGAAAAGTCTGTAATAACCATACCGCTAAAGACAGGGATTCTGTGATTTTATGAGAAAATCTGTGAAATGATCGTTTGTTGCCTCGTCTAACATGTATTTGCTTATTCTACTATACCACCCGATTAGCACCATTATAGTCTTCTATTTGCTTGTGTTCCAATCATTTTAAACAGTTGTGTTGGTGCTGCCTGTGTTTTGCCCACAAGCTACTATGTGGCGCCAACCGTGACGTCAGATAGTTTGATCCTATTGGTTCAGTGTTAGTGTCAGTTCAAATAGGGTGTGCAAATTACCCAATTTATAACTTAAACTGTTTTCAAACTAAACAGAGGCACTAACACTTTATGCAGATAGTGGACCACCAGGTACACATTTCACATTGGTTATCTGCCAATATCACATAGAATATAGAAACTTATCAGCAGGGGTTAAATTGGGTTCTCTTATGTGGGTATATTTACAATGAAAACTGAAAATAAACTTAATGTGTACCCAATTCAACCCCTGCTTACCCGCCATGGTTAAATATCTAAGTTACCAAAATGCTTCACCTCACACTTGCTCATCCTTTTCTTCTATCTCTAGGAATTGCTCGTACAAAGCATGTTGGAGAGGCTCCATACACGAGTTCTACATGTTGTCCGTCAGCAGCCACTTGACATCGATTACCTTGAGTTTGTCTGTTCTCAGGAGGTTGTTCTTTTTAGTGCTCTCTCTAATCAGCTTCTCATCCCAAAGGCTATTGTAGATGCACTCACAGAGCTACACAAGTTGGTTGTTGAGGAAAGACAAAATAGGGTCCCCAAAGTATTAGTTCAGGTTACCCATGGAGTCACTGGGCGTCCAAGATTTGATTTATCTCCAGATTCCCTGTTACATCTTCTTAACCTGGGTCTTCCAGTGCCCTGTATTGCTAACCTAATGGGAGTGTCCACTCGTACTATTTACAGACGAATGTCAGAGTCTGCCTTCTCTGTCAGAGCACTCTCTGTTCAGATACAGAGTTAGACAATTTGGTAACTGACATTAAAAAAGACATGCCTCATGCTGGGTACCGCCTGGTTAAGGGAACCTTGCAGTCCAGAGGATTCAGAGTCCAGTGGGAGAGGGTTCGGGCCTCCATGCACCGTGTGGACACTGTAGGCATCCTTTTCCGAATGAACCAGCTAGGGTGTGTTGTGCGCACCTACTCAGTTCCTGGTCCCAAATCCCTGATGCACATTGACACCAACCACAAGCTGATTCGGTGTGTATAATTCCATTTGTAACACAATATTGACCAAAATTGTAGGCCACATTTTTATTTTAATGTTTAATAATTGTTCAGCCCAAATATGTGTCTTATTATAGTTTCTTTCATTTAATCAGGTACAACATTGTCATATTTGGTGGTATTGATGGCTTTTCAAGAAAGGTATGATTCAATAAAAAAAGAAAAACATTAAACGAGACATCTATAAAAGGATACGTTTACATCCTTTTTTATTTAACTTTTTAGATCATGTTCCTGGGTGCAGCAAACAACAATCTGGCCTCAACAGCCCTTGCCTTCTTTCAGAAATCAGTGGACAGATATGGATTTCCATTAAGGTAAGTGACAATACATGGGTCCTTTCATGTCAACTTGAGACAGAAGTCAAGACTACATTTTGACACCCCATATTTGTCAATTTGACAAATGTAAATTTAACTTAGAGATTAGGGACTCAGAGTGTTCATGGACAAGTATGGAACATCAATTTTAACTAAAGAGTAAAGAACTGAAAAGGTTTTCATGATTATCATGTTTTTGTTGGCTTTTATAATAGTGTGTCTATATGATATGTTTATAAAGATCATTTAAAGACAAAGAGAAGATAAAATGGTTTGGACCACATTTAATCACGCACTATAAATGCTATTAATTTGGTAGGGTAAGAGCAGATCACGGAGTTGAGAACGTTGACATTGCACGGCTGATGTTCTCTGTCAGGGGAACAGGAAGGTCCAGTTTCATCGCTGGAAAGAGTGTGCACAACCAAAGGCAGGTTCAGTCGCACTTCTATATATCAAAGCTAGTTTTTCTTTTTGTATCATGCAACATCATTATTACTTGAATTGATATCTCAGCACTGTGTTTTAACTTCCATCACTGGTTAAAAAACATGGAATAATAAAGCATAAATGTATGTAAACCATATCTTATCTTACAAACTATCCTTCCAGAATTGAACGCCTCTGGAGGGACGTGTGGTGTGCTGTGACCAACGTATTCTACAACGCGCTGCACTCGCTAGAGGATGATGGTTTGCTTGACCTGTCAAACTTTGCACACCTCTTCAGTTGTCATTACGTTTTTCTGCCCAGACTACAAGCTAGTCTTGATATATTTTGTGGTGGTTGGGATAACCACCCACTCAGAACTGAGGGAAACTCCTAATCAGTTGTGGCACATGGGAAGCATCCAGCATCCTGTGGCAGAACCAGAAAATGTGGAGGTAAAGGGGGCATCATCGTGCCATCTATTATGATAAAAAATGTATGGGAATATTTCAACATGGTTTGAACTATTCAAGTATATCACATACAATGTAATACTAAACATACAGTATCTTATAATATCTGGGTCCCTAGGGCAAAAATCTTTTTATTTGTCGTCCACAATGAAAATCAACTTGTTCGGGCATAACCTGAAAATTGTTACAGTACACCCTTGCTCTAACAAACAAACAAAAAACTCCTGCACACAAGAATGTTTTGCATGCTCATGTCTTACTAGTGATATATATTTCACATTTGGACATTTAAGTTATTTTTTAACTATTTGTTTTAGTTTAAATCTGCAACTGGTTTTCATGTATCACATTCTGGTGTCTTTCTTTTAGGAATTATACCTCCCTCATCTTGACTGGGAGGACAGTGGCCTGCCTGATGATCCACACCATGGGGTCACTGTTCCTGAGACAGGCCATTTGTTGAGCCATCAACAAGAGGCAGCACTGGGGGCAGCCATAAATCCCCTGGCACAGTCCCAATCACATGGCTCAGACATTTATTTAGCTACTGTCCAGTATGTCCAACACCTTCTAGGCTTACAGTAAAAGCACAATACACTTGCAACAGACATGTTGAGTAAGGTCAAATTATCTGAACTGAGCAAACAAGAACATTGAACAGTTGACTATAGCTTTAGGTACAAGCTGTGGTATAACAGTCACACATTTTGCTGCCAACATTTACACCAGCCCAAATCCAGTGTCATTTGTGCTGAGACACGCCATCAACTCTTTCTTGAATGTTGGGTAGTCTTGGTAGTGGGCAGGAATACGGAGTGTTTCAAAGCATGTGGATGACTTTGGTAGGCCACCGTTAATCACCTCCACTGTGAGGGTACTGGAAGGAGCCTCCCATCCAACCCAGAACTTTACAAGTTCCTTCAACTCATCACTGGATGCTGCAGAAAAAAACAATATATAAATACATAAATGCTTGCAGTAAAGGAGAATGCTGCACTTGATACACATTTCGCACAAGAACAAAACCAACTACAATTCTTGTGTCAGGTACTGGGAAGAAGGGTGGCTGAAATCTAATACATTTGGATTTGGATTAAATACACTGCACAAATCAATATTAAGGTGCTCTGACTCTTTAATCTGTTTGATAAGGCTAGAAAGATAAGACTCAGATCTGGTGTTGTAGACTACATTGTAACTAATATGACACGTTTGTTCTTCGACTAGGATAGATAAGTGGATAATGAGAACACATGTGAATGCATTACACTTAAAACATACATACAGTACATGCATCAATCATTGCATGAAGGAAATATACCATCTTGAATGAAGCGACGAAGGTATCCTGTGACACGGCTCTTATCTTCCAAAGAGCATTCATCATCATCATCACCAACGTCAATCATGGTCGGCCAGTTGATGCGGTCAAGAATGCTCTACATACAAAAACATCACACAGACAAGCCATCTGGAATAAATAATTTTTCTGCAGTTTGGAAAATGTTTCTGATTGAACACTTCATTTCCAGCTATGATCAATACTACCGGTCTTATTAGACGTATTTACCTCTGGGGTCAACACAGCACTTGACTCCTGTGGAAAAAGAATTGGAGCTGCATCTGGACGTTGATTAATGAGGGGCCACAGCATAGTGTCTTTGAGTCCTTTTCTGATTTGCTTGATTTGCCTCATGGCTCGTCCAATTACCTGTTGAGATAAAATACAAAAACAAATCTTTATACCTTCAGTGGGATAAAAGTGTTATACAATATGTTTAATAGTTTCAACAGTATTCAATACCGCATGATAAAGAAGTCTCTCAAAGAGCCATCGCCGCTTGTCGTTAGACATCACAGGAAGGTCCCATGCCAGACACAAGGTGTTCACACTCTCCTTCTCAGCAGCTGAGAGTTCGGAGTTCCCTTCGAGCTTAAAGACACAATATGGACACACTTAAACCGAATCTAAAATGTGTTCAAATATGACACACTTAAACCAAATCTAAAATGTGTTCAAATATGAATCATGTGCAATGCAATGGTGGCAGTTTCAGCTGTGCCTCCACACAGGATATGAACAACAGCTGGGCTTAGGCCTGTCAGTGCAGGACCTCCATGCAGGAAGCAATGGCCAATGATTCTGCCCACCATCAGAAAAAGGTCACTCTCAACCAAGAATGCAGACGATGAAGGCACAAGGTGGTCTGGCTCTCCATCGAACAGCCTTGTGACACAGCAATTTCCTGTGCAAACAGAAAAAATCCGTGGAACAATGATCATGTATTATATTACTCAGCAATTCTGTGGTTGTACAGAATAAAATACATTAAAATATATATGTAGGTCTGATCGTATCTTAAATATGTTTTTATTGGATAAATTATAGATGGATTAGGAATATTGCAGCATGAACACACTTCAACATATATTAAGACACCCTACCAAAGTTCAAGTTAAAACCCTCTTTCAGCTTCTGCATCACTCTGGAAAACCAGTAGCGGTTCACTCCCTCTCCGATTGCAGGATCACCTAGCAATTATAAGAAATGTAAATATTCTGGGTATTTATTTGTGAAAAAAACAACTGCACTAAAACAAAAAGGGCAAACCTTCAAGTCTGCATTGCATAGGATTTGCCCACTCTACATTGCGTGCCTTGTAAAATGCAATGAAAGCCATTTCTTGGTCTGAGATGCTGTCTCCCAGGTTAACATGCAAATGCAGCGGCTTCCCTGATGCATGAATGTCCAGCATTGTTTCTCTGTACAACCGAGCAGCCCTGGCTGGGTCTGGTATAGTTTTCCAATCTATAATTTAATAAAGATTTCAAAATGTCAAAAGCAATAAACCAAAGGTTTTAAACTAGGACCACTAGCAGGTTGTTACAATACACAACACACCTTCAGTTGTGTTGGCAGGTCTAGAGGGTCCGGCAGAACTTGTTGGCTGATTTTGCCATGGTGTCATCTGTGAAGATGTGGCAGATGGTTCTTCCAATGCCTCTACATCCACTCCGGCGCCACCATACGAAAGCCCTTCCAGAGTTGATGTCCTCAAAGACAAAATATTCTCCATATTGAAATATTACACATGTACAATTGAGTCCAAAGTTAAATTCAAAAGTGGTCTAAAGCTGTAGGGAAATAATGAAAATACTCTGATCCACTTTATAAATTCTGGAACGACCTGCATGTCCTCTGTCTTTTAGCGGTCCCTTTAAGTTGTACATATGTGTGCTATCTCAGATTGCATGGTGAAATAGAGATTTTCTATTATACTCAAGTCTAGAGATCGGTGAGGCCACGGCAAAACTTTGACTTTATTGTTTCCCATAAAGTATTGTTTTCCACAACAGCCTGGAGTAATGTTAATATTTATACTCATTAGTAACCATGTTAAATGCTCAGCGTATTTTGTGTAATTTTAAGGAAAGAAGAATTCAAACTTTGAAACAGTTCAAATTCAAACAGTTATCTATGATTACTGGATATGTGAACTTGTATGCATCTGATGAAAAAAGGCACATTTGTTAAGCCTCAAGGCTAAACTATACAGGACAACAATATACCTCTCAACGCAGGCACTGGCATGCATCTCGATGATGTCAGCAGGGTACACTACTTGGCATATGGGACACTCTTTCTCACTCGCGACTGGGGAAGCTGAAAAAATACAGTGAGCAGCATTAGTTTAATACAGGTGTAGCAATGAAAGAAAAATGAAGCCAAAATAACTCTGACAACGGCTCTGAAATTTCAAATATAAATGATCTGCGCAAGCAGAGGAAACATTTCAACAACAACTTTGTGGTCACTGGGAAACAAATAAGAAAGACATAGAAGGAAGCAGATCAGACTAATGACTAGAACAATTATTATATGAATAAGTACACCACAAGTGAAGTTATATATTATCATTGATGAGTGTAGCATAGAATTATGTTAAGTTTTATTTTTTTGTGTCATGAAAGTGTATTCACACTTACTATTGTCTTGATCATCATGGTCTTGCTTTTCATCTGAATCTTCATCAATTTCCTGTTAAGTGGATCAGATTTACAAACGTTATATGACAATACTATAGTTTGGATATGCACTCACTGAAAAAAAAGATTCAAGAACAAGGTGCTTTAGCTCAGCAAGGTCTCATGTAAAGAAAAAACCTACTTGTTCAGTATCTTCTGCAGACTTGCTACAAGACTCAACATGTAGAGCAAGAAACTGTAGGGGTAACGTTTCTCCACAGGTCCTGCATTGAGATGTAGGCATTTTGCTGAACTCAGGGGCATCAGCGGGAAGAGGCGTGGTGTCTAGTTCCTCTTGAAGTGGAATAACGAAAAGCGTGTGTTTTCCATTATTTGAAATGCCCTTTAGCATTTTTGCTGTAGCCTTCGGACTCGGGTGGGATCACAGAAAGTTTTCTCTGGCCACTTCCTCCTTCAGTATTTTTGAAAGTGGGAAGTGAGCATACATCAATTTATTTGTATTTGTTTTCAACATTGATTAAAACATAAAAACAAAAATGTAGTTTAAAATCTCAACCCATTATTCACTAGCAAGAACCACGCCACAACGGTGTGATGTTTGTACGTTTATTGAAGTAACATGTGAAGGATATGAGGAGGGTGGAGAGGTGATCTGGGAGGACGAGCTATGGTCCGTGCGGTGGGAGACTCAGAGTGGGGTTCCGTCTCCGGCATGAACTGCGTGGGCTGATTACGGTCCCCCAGACGATACCTGGAGTTTAATGTTAGTATACGCAGTATAGATATGCACCGTTTAGATATAAATGGTGATGGGCAGAGGATGTTTATGGGTAGAAGGGTGAGGGAGGGTGGGTTGAAAGATGAGACAAGCGGTTGCCGGAAGCTTTTGCCGGATATAAATAGGGGTGGCCGTGGTTTGAGGCGGAGTTTTAGGCGTGGCCATGCTCCTGAACCTATGTTAACATGTTAACATTTTAACCTCATTAGTTTGTGACACCATTTTTAAATAATGCTGAATCTGCTTACCCGATGCTTTATAAATTAGCCATCCACCAGTCAAAGTCTCCAGTTTCGGGTATTCAGCCGAAAGAACTGTTGAAATCTTAGTAGGAAGACAATATACAACAAGGACAAAAAACAAAACATTAGCACTACAAATCGTATTAAATTACCATGGCTAGCCTCTTAATGAATATAATTATTTTAATGGTCACCTCTGCATGGTTGCTCTGTTCAGGCAATGCTATAAGGCGTTTACCTAGGCCTGCCATCAACAGCCTGAGCTCCTGAATCCCTTGTGGAGTTCTGCTAACGGGTTTTGGGAGCAAATAAAACTGTACATTAAGGGTCTTTGTGGATGTGGCTGAAACTGTTCTCAGTGGCGCAGGAAATCTACGTTTGCCACTGGTTTGCTCTCTTCTGAAGAGACCTGGAAAAGACCTGGAAAGAAAATTGAAAGGCATGTCATACACAATCTTAACTACCAACCATACTTTATACATTGTAGCAACATTGTAATTTTTCTAACTTTGCCATCTCCTGCTGGACATTGGCCGGCCTCACTCTCAACTCCTGACTAGTTCCCTGGCTGGAAGACTGGCCCTGATTCTGAACCTGAACCTGGGGCTGGCCTTGATCCTGAACCTGCCCTTGGCTGACTGTTGTTGTTAAAAGAGACAGCAAGTTCCGTGCAGCAGTTTCTATGTGTGCATACTCTGGCTTCTGGAAACAAATACATACAAACAAGAATAAATAAAAGAGTATAATGTGTTTTTTGAATTAGCTTAAAAGCAGTTTTGAGCAAAGAACACGTTTGTATCTGTAAAGTGAGAGAACTTAAACAGATGATATCAAAATCCCTAACTAAAACACACATTTTGCACATTATCTTACACACATTATAGATTATGTATTATCTTACTCTGTTACAAGTAAAAGTATAAAAGTATTATCATCAAAATATAGTGAAAGTAGCAACAGTAAAAGTAGTCATTGTGCAGATTGGTCCATTTCAGAATAATATATATGATATGTTTTATAATGATTGATCATGAAAGTGTTCTCAAAGCTGGTAAAGGTGCAGCTAGTTTGAATGACTTTGTATACTGCAGGGTAGCTTGTGGATTTACTCCAGGTGGAACTAAAGTCTGATTTAACACTTGATTATATTTCACATCATTCATCCACATCTGTAAAGTAACTAAAGGTATTAAATACATGTAGTGGAGGAAAAGTACACCATTTACCTCTGAATGATAGTGGTATACAAAAAGTACCAATACAAATACAGTTGAAGTACCGGATCGATAAGCAGTATCGGTAAGAGTAGTAGTAGGCCTACCAATAAAAGCTTTACTATACCCATCCCTAGTTCCAACAGCTGTGATAGTTATTGAGTTATCTTTGTAAAAGCGGGCACTCTCCAATACAACAATAAACAATAGGAGTGTCTTGGTGGAGACCTCATGGATATGTGTAATTTACACAGCGGCTTTCAACCACAAAGTTTTTATGAAGATTGAATCACTCAATATGTAAATTGGTCGGTGCAGGTGAGCATTCTCTGGCTGAGGGACAATCTAATTATTAAGACATGCTCAACTGGGGCGGTAGCTTAGTCCTCATCCTAAATCAGAACCAAAACGAAAATTAGCCTAGCTTGTTGTAAACTAGCACCTGCAGTCTGCTCATACTCATGAAACAGTAACTTAGTTGAGTTAACATTGGCTTTTTCACCAGAGAAATCAACAAACTCACCTGTTGGCCGCTCATTGTGAAATGAGTTCGGGTAACAGATCGCTGGATCGCTAGAAACACCTGTCATCAGACTGGCAAGGGCTGTTCCATGCTCTGCTCAACCTCCCGCCTTCCCAATGGACTCAGTAGCGCCCCCTGCTGCCGTGTAGCATGTGAGTGAGCATGTGTGACTGTGGGTGTTTCTCAATCGCGAGTACGCTTGCTTGGTAGCACATGTCTGCCGAGCATCTTGCTTCAGAAGCGAGTCAAGAATACTTCCTGCATTCGGAAAACGAAGTGTGGAACACGCTAGCAAGTGTGCAGGTGTGCGTCATATGAGAGGCCTTACAGATTCCGCCACAGATTTGGGGAAATTGGTCCATGCGCAAAGCATTGTGGGGATTTTAAGACCGCGGAGTCTACTCATGTGCAGCCTCGATATTTCTCCAAACGGAGTACGCCGGGCTCGGTAGATTTCCAAGTATGCTGGAGATTGGAACAGTACTTCGGCGGCACTCGATGACGTAGTATGCTTGAAATAGTGGCTCTGAAGCAGCTTTACTCGCGATTGAGAAACACCCCCAGAGTATGAGCCAGCCACGGCGGAATATTACTGCCAAAAGTCACGTGAGTGAGTCACGTGACTTTTGGCAGTAATATTCCGCCGTGAGAAGAAAAGGTTTTGTAAAACAGTAGTTGTAAAACATAGTGTTGTAGTTGTAAAAAAAATGTGTGTACTTGTAAAAAAAAGTAAGCTGAATTTGTCTCTGAAACATGATTTATTAGAAAAATGTTATGTGTTTGTTTGATAGATACGTTTTTTCTTTGCAAAACTAAATTCATTAGTTTGTAGATGGTGTTTTGTATTTGCAAACCACATTGTGTTTGTTAGTGAATCATGAGGCATTTGTAAAACCTGTTTAGTTTGTTTGTGGAGTTATGGCAGGAAATTAGCTCCATAAAAATGTCTCTTTGGGTCAAAAAGGTTGCAGACCCCTGCCATAGTTTATGGGCGCTGTACGCTATGTATGCCTAGTTCTGTTAAGATAGGATAATAATATACTTTATTGATCCCAAATTGGGAAATTGTTTTGTTATCAAATATCGTTAATAGTAATCATATTTTTTTTCCCCCCAATTTCCGGCGCCCCCCATGGATGGATGCGCCCTTAGCATTCGCCTATACTGCCTATGCCAAGGGCCGGCCCTGAGTACAAGGTCTGAGTTATTCTTCTTTTAATCAAGTACACGATCTGAGTACTTCTACTTTTAGGAAATCATGAATCCACCTTTTAGAAAGTGTATATACTGCCCTCTTCTGGACAAAGGTGGCTCTACACTCATCAAAATGTAATCCATCAGGAAATGTTAGGGTTTTATAGAAGAGACATGAAGAAGAGGGGACACATGTTGATGTAGAAGAGACATGAAGAAGAGGGGACACATGTTGATGTAGAAGAGACATGAAGAAGAGGGGACACATGTTGATGTAGAAGAGACATGGAGAAGAGGGGACACATGTTGATGTAGAAGAGACATGAAGAAGAGGGGACACGTGTTGATGTAGAAGAGACATGAAGAAGAGGGGACACATGTTGATGTAGAAGAGACATGAAGAAGAGGGGACACATGTTGATGTAGAAGAGACATGAAGAAGAAGCACAATAGGTGACCTTTAAAACACACAAATCCTCCAAATAGTGGACGCTTAACTCTTCGATCATCCAGTCGTCACACACGGACATTTTCCTGAACCCCTGTGACCCGAAAAACTCTAAATGAAACATCCAAATCACACTTAAAAATGTGTGGAGCACGGGGAATATAGAAGTATCTTTCAATGGTTTTACGCTAAACTAATGTTCCACCATTCATGATTCATAATGCACTTTGTAAATGCCTATATTTCAAGTGGTTTTTATATTAAATCATATTTAAAGTTGACAAATTATTCAGTAAAATCTCAACATTTCTCCCAAAAAAGGATGTTTTAATGTCACTTTCCAAAGGGACAAAATGGTCTGTATTGTCTAAGCTTTTTTATTGTTTCATGTCATTTAGGAGTGAGTAAACTGCTAATCGTTTGCATGACTTGACAAAGAAAGACAAACATGTACGTGACCAGTGGCGACTGGTCATTAGGGGCAGGTGGGGCACAGCCCCACCTAGTGTCAGCAGAAAGTATTACAAATAATGATTACAAAAAATGCAAAAAAATATATATATATATATAAAATATATTTTAAGATCATGTTTAATCATCTGATTCGTCTGTACATTGCTGTTTTAGTCTGTGTTCTTCTAATTAGTGTGTCTACAGTCACAGTGTGTGCCTATTGAGCTGTTTAGAGCCATGTGGGACAAAACCTGATCATGCCCCTCCCTCTCGCTGTGAAGTGAACGGTGACTGTAAAAACTACACTGCGCATGCTCAGAGTATTTTCCTATTTAATGAGTGTGGCAACAAAATAATGACCAGAGGGGCACAGAGCTGCCATCCCCACCATACATCATCTCACATCATTCAGAGCTGATTGGCTGTAAGTACGTGTGCCGCGAAAAGTGTGGTGTGTGAAGAGGAGACGAGAGAGCTGCAGTGACGCGTCCTAAAACCAGGAAGTAAGCTGGGCATGGTTTCCCTCGACAAAAAAGCAATGAGATTTCTCCATAGGATTTTAGAAAATAGCTCGAAATAAGATCTGTGGGAAACGTACCTGTTAGATAAATGCACGTTTTGTTCAGCCGGATAACATCCACATGTCTACCCTACTTTTATAATTTTTTATCATAAATCTATCGATTAGATTTATGATAGACTTTTGAAACTACAAGAAGATAAGGACTTTTACAAAAAGTTATAGAAATGTTTGTCCAGAAGGATAGGCAAATGGACTTCATCTTCAAGTCAAGGTAAGACCACCATTTTATTGAAAATGGGATCTTACTAAGAGAGAACAATTCAATATTTAAATGATAAAATTACATTTGTTGGGTATCCTTTTGTTGAACTGTCCGTTTAAAATTAATCGAAGCATCAGACAAAAAAAGCTTTTGAAAATAATATTATATTTTGGTTTAGGTCAAAATATAATATTTGTAAACCTGAAGAGTCAGTGCCAGTGCCTCACCAGCCATGAACCTCACTGCACGTCACTGCAGAAGCTTATATATAGACATCTAAGTTTTTTGTGCCCCACCACTTTTGTACATATAAAAACGCCACTGGTGACACTTATTTCTTTTGGCTTTTACTTCCAAATCTTCTTTCAGTTCTTCTCTTGAAGGCACTCGCTGGTGGAGGAGGAAGCTAGAGAGGTCTTTTTGAAGAGATATCATGAATCAGATTTATTATATTTAACATTAAAGAGGCCACATCCTGCTGATGTTCAGGTGTTTATCAGTTTGTAGTGCTCTACTTTAAAGAGTCCTCTCCTGCTGATGTTAGGTGTATATCAGTATGTAGTGTCTCTACTTTAAAGAGTCCTCTCCTGCTGATGTTCAGGTGTATATCAGTATGTAGTGTCTCTACTTTAAAGAGTCCTCTCCTGCTGATGTTCAGGTGTATATCAGTATGTAGTGTCTCTACTTTAAAGAGTCCTCTCATGCTGATGTTCATGTGTATATCAGTATGTAGTGTCTCTACTTTAAAGAGTCCTCTCATGCTGATGTTCATGTGTATATCAGTATGTAGTGTCTCTACTTTAAAGAGTCCTCTCATGCTGATGTTCATGTGTATATCAGTATGTAGTGTCTCTACTTTAAAGAGTCCTCTCATGCTGATGTTCAGGTGTATATCAGTATGTAGTGTCTCTACTTTAAAGAGTCCTCTCCTGCTGATGTTCAGGTGTATATCAGTATGTAGTGTCTCTACTTTAAAGAGTCCTCTCCTGCTGATGTTCAGGTGTATATCAGTATGTAGTGTCTCTACTTTAAAGAGTCCTCTCCTGCTGATGTTCAGGTGTATATCAGTATGTAGTGTCTCTACTTTAAAGAGTCCTCTCCTGCTGATGTTCAGGTGTATATCAGTGTGTAGTGTCTCTACTTTAAAGAGTCCTCTCCTGCTGATGTTCAGGTGTATATCAGTATGTAGTGTCTCTACTTTAAAGAGTCCTCTCCTGCTGATGTTCAGGTGTATATCAGTGTGTAGTGTCTCTACTTTAAAGAGTCCTCTCCTGCTGATGTTCAGGTGTATATCAGTATGTAGTGTCTCTACTTTAAAGAGTCCTCTCCTGCTGATGTTCAGGTGTATATCAGTATGTCGTGTCTCTACTTTAAAGAGTCCTCTCCTGCTGATGTTCAGGTGTATATCAGTATGTGTGTCTCTACTTTAAAGAGTCCTCTCCTGCTGATGTTCAGGTATATCAGTATGTTAGTGTCTCTACTTTAAAGAGTCCTCTCTGCTGATGTTCAGGTATATATCAGTATGTAGTGTCTCTACTTTAAAGAGTCCTCTCCACACACACACACACACACACACACACACACACACACACACACACACACACACACACACACACACACACACACACACACACACACACACACACACACACACACAACACACACACACACACCCACACACACACACACACACACCCACACACCACACACACACACACACACCACACACACGTACAGGTACGGTGTTCTGTGAGAACTCGTCGTTAGCGGACAGGACTTCCATGGTGGCTCTCTGGATCAGATCGAAACCGCTTCCCAACACCACAATCCTCCGACACCGCTACACACACACACGCACACACACACGCACACGCACACGCACACGCACACACACAACACACCCACACACACACACACACACACACACACACACCACACACACACACACACCACACGAGGAGAAAAATAATAATAATAAAGATTAAAAATATTTAAATAGTGTTGGTCAAATAGTGCAAGGTTGGAGCACCTCATCTCAGCACAGCAAATACATTGTATTATTTATTTTTTAAGTAATTTTTTCTTGGAACATTGACCCCTCCCTTGGCTTTATATTTTCCATTTATTTTATCCTGCAATAGCTCTAATAAACCATCACCTTTATTCAATAAAATAACATCAAACCAGCTTTTCAGCACACACTCACCATAGGAAGCTGCTCTTGGGGTTAAAATCTGTGATCTTGGGGTTTTCCGAGTACTGGTAAGCGGATGGAATTTCCTTCGTCGTGTTTGTCCCGTATTTCACCGCCACCACTAACCTCTCCGAGGTAACTTTCTGCCCCCGATATTTCTCCGTTTTACACGAGATCTCAGAGCCGAACTTTAGCCTGAAAGGGAGAAATAAAAACGTTTAAATATCCCTAAAGTATTTAAGAAGGTTACTAGAAAATTGTAAAAGTAGTAACAAAGTATTTGCACTCCACTACTTCCCACCTCTGTGTAAAGGTTTAAAAGGAGCTGCTTACACTTCACAGGGAACTCCTCCGACAGAAACAGAGACATCGTCTTTCGTGGCGGTGTCCAGGTCTTCCCCCTTGATGGTGATCACCGTCCCCCCGGCAGCTGGACCCTTCTCTGGGAGCACAGAGGAGGGTATGGGGTCCTGGAGGAAGAGGAGAGGGAGATCAATTATGAGCTTTTCATTTTTTAGCATCTCACTGCTTCACATATTTAAATGATTTGTTATTTTTAGGTCTGTCAGTGAACTTTGAAGCCAATACTTTTCTACTTCAGGAGGACTTTTAATTTATTTTTCTTAACTTTGATTATTAATTAGTTTTTAATAGTCTGTATTATTGTTCAGAGACTCCCCCTCCCTCCCCCCCCCCCCCCCCACCAGTACATGTTGTGAAGGCTTTGGCATGAGAATAATTTACCTAAAATCAAAGAACCGTCAAACATAATGTCAGTGACGGAGAAACAAAGGGAAAAATAAAAGGAGAATTAAACATTAACAGCTGCAGGTAGGAACGCTTTGATCAAAACTAAAGCATATACAGTACATGAGTCTTAATATGCTCAATATGGGCCTAATAAGGCAGCAGTACCACAAGAATAGTAATTCTCCCATAATAACACTTAACAGATATGATCTATTCTTATGTAACAAGACATGAAACTATAAGTGTTAATTAAGTCTAAATAACTCAAAATGAGTGTTTCTATCTAAGAATATGTTTTGGGGTGTTGACAGTTCAGCTACCAATAGCAAGGTGATATTGACCTGTATGTTTCATATTTATTACATTGTTATTTATTAAAGTTATATACCAGAAGTCATGTTCAGGTTGGGAGTCACACTTTAGTTTCTGTTGATTTATTTATAATTGGATTTATTTATAATTTGTGTACGTGCTATGTTTGAATTCAAAGATGTTTTTTCTGCACATTTTTTGCAATAAATTGTTGATAAATGAGTGTGTGAACGGTGTGTGTGTAGAAAGCTTCAGAATATAGAGAGGAAGGAATGTGGACGCTTTGGTTTCTGTAAGAGATTTCTGCTGAGAGAGGAGGAGAACAATATCATGGAGATAAAGACATTTGAGACAATTCCAACATTTTAGGAAAACTGTCGGAATAATCAAATATAAAATACGACGAGTAAAGTTTAAATAATAACTAATCTGAGCAATACTCTATGTAATAATATTAATCTGAGCAATACTCTATGTAATAATAACTCATCTGAGCAATACTCTATGTAATGATAACTATCTGATCAATACTCTTTGTAATAACAACTAATCTGATCAATACTCTATGTAATATAATTAATCTTTGCAATACTCTATGTAATAATAACTAATCTGAGCAATACTCTATGTAATAATAACTCATCTGAGCAATACTCTATGTAATAATAACTCATCTGATCAATACTCTGGCATACATTATGCATTTATACTGTGCGTATTGTAATATTATGCACATCTTTTTACATACTTGTTTTTCTTATATCTTCTACTATATATTTTAATTCTACAATGTAACAATCCCAATTTCCCCTGAGACCAATGAAGTATTTCTGATTCAGAGTGGTACATTGGGTGGTCCCCACTGGCCAGTCAAATCCTCTGGAAAAACTCCAGTTCCACATTTTATTCCACTCCATCGCCGATGCGCTTTAGCCACTATTACAACTCTGTGTTGAAGACTGTCTTCACAACACATGGGCAAATACATGCATTTAAACAGATTTGTTCTAGCAGGCCCCTCCACTATCCAACTGTGCCGGGGACAGCTAATGTCATGTAGCTGTATAAACTATAAATGCTATCCAGCTAAAACTTTGACCGGAAGGCCGGAGGCCGCTAGCTGGACGTAGCCGCTCGCTTGCGCGTATGTAAAAGCTAAACACACTACAAAACTCAACCTAATATCCAGGAATGAAATGATATAGAGACTGTGCTACAGTGGAAGAAATAAAAGTAACATTATTTAGTGTTTTAAAGAAATAAACTCCCCTTGGGTTGAGATACTTACTGTAGTCCGGTGTCAGATCAAATTAATGAAAGTGAGGTGATTGTGGGTAAGAAGCGTACGTGACGTCACATTGCCGTCAAGTGCGACGTAACGTTGCCGTGGTAACGACTGAATCTTCTTCTGGTTCATTGTTGTTATAATAAAAAGCATTTGAAATACAGTCAGTAACCATCGTCATTCCGATGTGGGGGGAGTGGTTTTCACCATCATTATCATCATTATTTATTTTTAAATGACTAATATTAGCCTACAATAAGGGGGACATGATCAAATAGGAATATAATTGTCTTTTAAATAACGTAAACTAAAGGGAACAATCTATTTGACACAGCTGAAGCTCTGGCCTTCCTTAAAAACTAATTTCATAAAAATCACAGTTGTATTACAAACAATGCACTGTTTTTAGAGAACATAAGTTCGTAACTAATGCACCATAATACATTCTGACGAAAAATAAAAGATTATGAAAAATAATAAAATAAAAGAAGCCTCCCGTGAGTTACTACAGGCTATAAAGTAGATTTTAAAAACGTTTTATAGAGTAGAAAGCTCACTGCGGGATGTTGTAGAAATGTGTGTGTCCACCACGACAAAGGAGCCTCATTCACTTTACATTGCGGTTGTTTCCGTGATGCAGACACGTAAATGTAGCAGAGTCCGTGACTCCACCATGTAATGCGGTGTTAAGGAGTCGTGGTCATTTCACGTATTCTGGTGAGACCAGGTTGCCTTTATAGCCCAACATTAGCCACCTTTAGCTTAGCGGTGGTGACGTGAAGTCATGTGACCGTGCTGTAGTTCCTTTATAGCCCAACATTAGCCACCTTTAGCTTAGCGGTGGTGACGTGAAGTCATGTGACCGTGCTGTAGTTCCTTTATAGCCCAACATTAGCCACCTTTAGCTTAGCGGTGGTGACGTGAAGTCATGTGACCGTGCTGTAGTTCCTTTATAGCCCAACATTAGCCACCTTTAGCTTAGCGGTGGTGACGTGAAGTCATGTGACCGTGCTGTAGTTCCTTTATAGCCCAACATTAGCTTTTTACTTCAGAAATCCTAAAGTGGTGTTAATATGTGGAGATTATTCTGCTGAACTAAACGTGTAAGAATCATAAACGTTTGTTTGACACAGAGATTACTTCAATACTAACCTGTTATAACTAAAGCCTTGAGGTTTAGTTATAACAAAGCAAAACACATCATTTTCCAACCAGGAGAAACACTTTTGAAATCAGCTCACTCTCAGAGTTTCATGGATTATTAAAGAAGTTTTATTATTTTTTTGGTACATAGCAAATGACAGCATTTATTACAGTGATGTTGAACATCGTCATGATTTCTGGAGGATTCTGCTGTGTTCAGAATTTAAGACGATTTGCTTCATCGTAATCTCATGGAAACCAAATTGGTCAAAACTCTTAATTTTTTCAAGTAGAATTTGTGATGCAAAAATCATCAAGAAATCAAGAAAAATCTTCAACAAAAAAATGTGTTAAAAAAAGCAACATTCTTCATAACAAAATCAAGAAAATTACGAAATAATGGTCAATATTTTTCAACAAAACAAGTCTCAACAAAATCAAAATCAATCAAAATTCTTATGAAGCAAAAACATTTCTCGGTTCCAAAATCACAACACTTGTTTACGGACAATGTTAACATTTTAAGTACGAAATAATTAGTCTCCTGAATTTGGGAAAATCCTAAATCACAAAAATAATCTGAGTTCTTTGAAAAAAGTGAAATTCTAAAGAAATTAAAATGTTTCATAAAAGTCCAAAAAGTAATGATTACATATTATTGATCATCTTGTGAAATAAGTACAATCCTCAATAATACAAAAACAAGCACATTTCTTGATCACATAACAAAGCACATTACCTTTTAAAAAGGAAACTTCTACAAAATTATGTACATTTTTAATTACAACATGTTAGTATTTAATATCTTATGAATTTGGGAATGCTCTCCAATAGGTGGAGTTCTTAAAAACAGCTAAATTACTACAAAATACAGACAAATACTACAATATTAAAATTCATATAAAGTAAGAAAAATACTGAATGATTGAAAATGATTACAAAACTGAGCTCAGTACACGTGAAATAAGAAAATTAAGAAAAGTTAAAATCTTATACATTTTGGCAAATTACAAATATAATCGGATTTCTCTAAAAAAATTCGGATTTCTCTTTTTTTACAAACAATCTCTTCAGACCAAAATCAAGCTGAATTCTTCTGAAATAAATTTTTCAATATAAAATCAGCATTGTTATGAAATAAGAAGTGTATGGATTATTTACTTTGTTCAATTCCTATTTGTATATTGTTCAGCTAAATCTGGTCCTGCTGCTAAAATGACCCATGTGACCCACAAGGGGATCAAATATCCCATCTCGCTGATCAATGAATTGTTGTGAAAAACGTAACATTTTATAAACTGTACTTTTTCTTATTTGTTGATATAAAAATATAAAAAAACTTGTTGTGCTCGAGGTCTACAAATCCAACACTAGGTGGCGCTGTAACGCGTTCCTCCTGTTATCTCAGGAATCACTACATTAGATTCAAACACTGGGTATTGTAACACTGTTTTTAGAGGATATTTGAACATTAAAGGTAGGGTAGGTAATTTGAGAAACCGGCTCGAGATCGCTAGAATTTGAAAATACACAGCCGGAAACAATCTGCCACTTCCTTACAGAGCCCCTCCTCCAACACACACGAACGCGCACATGACCAATGAGGGCACGAGATAAGTTTGTGCACAGATGGAAGGCTGACAGGCAGGTAGGCCATCCAGTTATTTTAGCCGGGCCGGCTAAAATGATTGGTCGTGCTTTTTACAGTATTACGGCTTCCACAGATGACTTTTTTTATGGATTTTTTGTCAAAGCACTTAATATTCATTGCTATCGGGATGTTAAGAGCATTCCATGGAATATAACAAAAAGTGTATCTCGAGCCGGTTTCTCAAACTTACCTACCCCACCTTTAATATATGGCATTCATTGGCCAACTTAGTTCCTGAGCGGCCTGGGTTGGTGTGTCTGTGGTTTCAAACTGCACCGACTGCATTGACTTTTCTAAATAAAACTAACTTGTGATGTTTTTTAAAGATCTTCATCTTCAGTGGGAACCAATGGGCTTGGAGCTGACAGGAAGTCAGGAAACATGAGGCACTCACACATTGCTGGTGACTTTCAGAGTGAAAGCTATATTTTCTAACGTTGGTTAAAAGCTATAAGAGCTGATAAACCCATGTGTGTGAGAGGAGCTCCTTGGAGCTGCTACTCTGCTCCCTGAGCTCCTTCCTCTTCAGCAGGAACACCCAGGTCATCATAATCCAGCTCAATGTCCTCCTGTCGGCTCGGCCTCCGCCCCCTGGTGGCCTGGAGAGACATGACAGCACACAGTGAGACTTCCTGCATCACTCCTGTTCCATAACACACACTGTTTCATTCAGTCAGTGGAACAACAACATGTTTCAGTCCCTCATCATTCAGTCAGTGGAACAACAACATGTTTCAGTACCTCATCATTCAGTCAGTGGAACAACAACATGTTTCAGTCCTTATCATTCAGTCAGTGGAACAACAACATGTTTCAGTACCTCATCATTCAGTCAGTGGAACAACAACATGTTTCAGTACCTCATCATTCAGTCAGTGGAACAACAACATGTTTCAGTACCTTCATTCAGTCAGTGGAACAACACATGTTTCAGTACCTTATCATTCAGTCAGTGGAACAACAACATGTTTCAGTACCTCATCATTCAGTCAGTGGAACAACAACATGTTTCAGTACCTCATCATTCAGTCAGTGGAACAACAACATGTTTCAGTACCTCATCATTCAGTCAGTGGAACAACAACAACATGTTTCAGTACCTCATCATTCAGTCAGTGGAACAACAACAACATGTTTCAGTACCTTGCAGTAGAAGTAAAGTCCGACGGTCACCAGCAGCACCAGCA
>JAAOOA010000825.1:190000-202148 GCA_012861695.1 Trematomus loennbergii
AGCCTTAGTTATAATTAAGTACACAAATGACATCACCCATCTCTTAACCCTCCTGGTCTTCGGGTCAAATCTGACCCATTACTACTTTCATCAATCATAACTTTTTAGTTTTACATTCGATTGCATTAAGGCTTTATGATATCCTTCACAGTAGACCTTTGAACATATCAAATGGCTGATCACCACTTCATTGAGTTTTGGATGATTTAGTCACTTTGTAACACCATGGTGTTCAAGGTCAAACATGACCGCCATGAAGAAAAGGAATTAGTAACCATCCAGATCACAACACACACACACACACACACACACACACACACACACACACACACACACACCACCACACACACACACACACAAACACACACACACACACACAACACACACACACACACACACACACACACACACACACACACACACACACACACACACATATCAATAATATGTAAACATTTGAAATGTTTGTTAATGTTGTTAATTATTTTTGTATTTTGATGCTTTTAACTTTCATTCCAATAAAGCTCCTTTGAATTGAATTGAATTTATAGAGAGAGAGAGAGAGAGAGAGAGAGAGAGAGAGAGAGAGAGAGAGAGAGAGAGAGAGAGAGAGAGAGAGAGATGGGGGAGAGAGAGAGAGATGGGGGGAGAGAGAGACAGAGAGAGAGGTGGGGGAGAGAGAGAGAGAAGAGAGAGAGAGAGAGAGAGAGAGAGAGGAAAGAGAGAGAGAGAGAGAGGAGAGAGAGAGAGAGAGAGAGAGAGAGAGAGGAGAGAGAGAGAGGAGAGAGACAGAGAGAGAGAGAGAGAGAGAGTCTCTGTGAAAACCTCCTCTCAGTCTGAAGACATTACAAAGAGCTTTCAGTCTGTGACAGTCCAGGTAGCAGAGAGGGATTGTCTCTTTGTCAGAGAGAGAGAGACTGACTAACAAAGAGACAGAGGACATGATGTCATAAACAATGTCCCTGATGGGCTTACCTGAGCAGGTGAGAGTCAGGGAGGAGCGAGAGGAATGTGATGCTGCACACTCCCTCAGAGCAGATCCAGACTGAACACAGTCAGAGCTGATCTCCCACACAGGTCTCTTTGAGGACTCCTTTCTCTCTCTCACAGAAACAGCAGAGCCACAGTCGAGATCTCTGCAGACGACTCCTGCTGCCTTCAGGGTCCAGGGAGAGTAACGGTCGCCCACTGGTCTCCATTCTCCCTCATGGTTCATCTCCAGGTCTCCTGCACAGCGACTCTCTCCTCCCACGCTGAACACCACCAGGCTCTGAAGAGAAACAAGAGAGTGATCAGAGAGAGAATAAAGTGAGTTTGATGAGAACAGAATGAACCAATCACAGCTCCTCTCTACCTGAGCAGGTGAGGCTAACAGCTGTGCCAGGTGAGCAGGTGTTTCTCTCTGAGGCTGAGCTACAGTCCAGGAGAGCAGACTCATGGCCTCCACACTGGAACTCTTTGGTCCCCATTGGAGCCTCCCCTTCTCCATAGAGCGCCCCCTGGAGGACTGAAGGAGCCCCACAGCCCAGCTGCCGGCAGACCACCTGAGCATCCTGCTGGTCAAAGTCAGCCTCACACACTGAGGACCAGGACGGGTTAGACTGGTTAGACTGGTTAGACTGGTCAGACTTCACCTCCAGTCTGCCTGAGCACAGACCAGTCCCCCCCAGCAGCCTGACAGAGTCTGCAGAGGACAGAAGGTCAAACAGAGGTCAAAGACACACCATCAAAGAGATGAAACTATATTTCAGAGATTCAAACTGGACTCAGTTCCAACATGAGTTGATGATGAACAACAGAACACATGTTGATAAGAACACAGACTGCAGGTACCCTCACATCTACATCTGATACCCTCTAGCAAGTGGTCTCCATTAGTGAACCCTTTCCCTGTGTCTTCAACCAAACCTCCTCCTCTGCAGACCCTCTGCTCCTTCTGCTCAGGGACCATGACGTGCACAGACATTTGGAGGGGCTATTGCTCTAAACTGGAAAAAGGGCCTCCCCCCCGAAAAGAAATATAAGACCAAAACGATTATTACATGAACTAATTTGAACAGTAATTCACATCATCATCAGGGACATTTTTAGTTTGCGGTCCATATCTCATTAAAATATCTAATGTTACTAACTATTAAAGAAAGAATGGGGACAATTCAATGTAGTTTGACCTTTGTAACTGCTGTGCAGACATACTGATAAAATAGGGCCTCTAACTAATTACCTTAAATAAACTCACTAATGAATGAAACCAGTTCAATACGCATTATTCTTATTCTTATCATTCTTTATGAGCGCAGTAACGGTAAGGTATCTAATTACTTATTTATTTAGTATTCCATAACTTCATAACAGAGATGCTCAAATTAAAGTGGAGACATGGCAGAAATCCTACAATGCAGCGGGACAGTGAAGTGTTCTCCTGAGAGAGGGCGATCAAGAGAAGAGAGCGAGCGGCGCGTTGAGGGAGTTTACCATGGATGTTTAATAGGAGTTTACGGAGCAGATGGAAAGACACAGAAAGACAGAAGCACAATAACAAGTATATGGAGCTGTTCTTTTGTAAATAACCGACGGTGTCAAGAGGAAGTAAAGTCCCTGCCATGAAACACTCAAAATCCATTTTCCAAAACCCGACTCTAGAGGTAGTCTTAACGCACCGGCACCAATACAGCACACGCACGCACGCACGCACGCACGCACGCACGCATGGGGACATTTGGAAAACACACTTTGAAAACCTGTATAGTAGCGTTACACTGAATTCGGCCCAAAATGATCTCCTCAACAAACTACACATTCTAGAATCAGTCGTTAAAGACAACCAGAACCCTTTAGACTATAACATTACTGAGGAAGAGCTCCTGGCTAAAACCCAGGCCCTTCAACCAAGGAAGGCCAGCGGTCCTGATGGCATTTTAAATGAAATGCTGAAATTTAGCAGCCATAAGTTCAACACTGCCATGTTGAAACTATTCAACCTGGTTCTGAGCATTGGACATTTCCCTGACATCTGGAGCAAAGGAATCATCACACCAATATTTAAAAATGGAAATAAATTTGACCCAAACAATTACAGAGGCATATGTGTCAGCAGCAACCTGGGGAAGTTATTCTGCAGCATCCTAAACAGCCGACTGCAAGACTTCCTCAGTGAACATAATGTCCTGAGCAAGAGTCAGATTGGATTTACAACATCGGACTACAGACCATATATATACCCTCCACACCCTCATTCATAAACATGTCCACCAAAATAAGAAGATTTTCTCTTGTTTTGTAGATTTCAAAAAAGCATTCGACTCAATTTGGCATAACGGTCTGTTCCTGAAGTTGATTGAAAACGGTGTAGGGGGGAAAACATATGATATCATTAAAACAATGTATACAAATAATAAATGTGCTGTGAAAATGGGCAATATGGAAAAGATTTCTTCCCCCAAAGTAGAGGGGTGAAACAGGGCTGCAGTCTCAGCCCCACCCTATTTAACATTTATATTGATCAATTGGCTAAATCATTAGAACAATCCGATATCCCTGGACTCACCCTCTCTGACACACAAATTAAATGCCTCCTGTTTGCAGATGATCTAATATTGCTAGCTCCATCTAAGGAGGCATTACAACAGCAAATGGATCATCTGCAAAGCTTCTGTCAGACCTGGGCCCTGACAGTTCATCTGGAAAAGACCAGGATTATGGTCTTCCAGAAAAGACCCAGGGGTCAGGGGAACCCACACCGCTTCTTACTGGGCTCCACTGACATAGAACACACACACAGCTACACATATTTGGGACTCAAAATTACTTCAACAGGAAATTTCAATCTGGCCATTAATGATCTCAGAGACAAAGGAAGAAAGGCTTTCTATGCTATCAAAAAGTCTTCAAATATAGATATACCTGTTAGAATCTGGCTCAAAATATTCAATTCAATAATAGAACCAATCATACTGTATGGTAGCGAAGTGTGGGGTCCCCTTGGAAATCAAGACTTTGATAAATGGGACAAACACCCAATAGAAACCCTACATGCGGAGATATGCAAGAGCATCCTGAGAGTCCACAGGAACACCCCCAACAATGGATGCCGAGCTGAGCTAGGCCAATTCCCCTTTTAATTAGGATACAAAAAAGAGCAGTCAAATTCTACAACCACCTAAAAACCAGTGATCCCAACTCCTACCATTACAAAGCCCTCCATTGCCAAGAGGAGAACGTAGAGAGGAGTCCCCTCAACCAGCTGGTGCTGAGGCTCACCTCCTCTAACAGGACAAGGCCTCAACCAGCTGGTGCTGAGGCTCACCTCCTCTAACAGGACAAGGCCTCAACCAGCTGGTGCTGAGGCTCACCTCCTCTAACAGGACAAGGCCTCAGGACAGCCCTCACACAATCTGGCCCAACCAAATCATAGCTAAAGCAAAAGAAAATGACATCAACTATTGGACATGTACCACGCAAACCCAAAACAAACTTCAATGCTATTTGGCTCTAAACAGACAGTACACGGTGGCAAACTATCTGACCGCCGTGACTGATCCCAAACTGAGGAAGACATTAACAATGTACAGACTCAGTGACCACAGCCTGGCCGTAGAGACTGGCCGACACAGACCTGGCTAGAGAAGAGAGGCTGTGTCAGCTCTGTCCACAGAGACAGGTGGAGACAGAACAACACTTCCTGCTGCACTGTCAAACATACCAAGACATTAGAACAAAGTTCTTTACAAAGATAACATGTAAACTCCAAGATTTTGAATCACTGTCTGAGCAGAATAAAATGCAACATATACTTGGAGAAAATAGTGCCAGCAGCATAGAAGCAGAGAAATATGTGAGCGCATGTCACAGCCTCAGAGACAGCAACAACACATAACAGCTGTTCCTCACAGCTCACTCTGATTACTCCTCTACTTCATGAGTCTCTTTTCTTTCTTTCTTTTTACATTTCATACTTGAGGTTTTGTAATAATATATTGTTGTAAATTGTTTAATGAATGAATTGTATTTTTATCAATTTTATTGAATTGTATTATCCTTGACGCTTTGGCAATATTGTTCACCTGACATTCATGCCAATAAAGCTTATTGAATTGATGAGAGAGAGAGAAGAGAGAGAGAGAGAGAGAGAGAGAGAGAGAGAGAGAGAGAGAGAGAGAGACTCTGTGAAAACCTCCTCTCAGTCTGAAGACACTGCTTTGAAGACATTACAAAGAGCTTTCAGTCTGTGACAGTCCAGGTAGCAGAGAGGGATTGTCTCTTTGTCAGAGAGAGAGAGACTGACTAACAAAGAGACAGAGGACATGATGTCATAAACAATGTCCCTGATGGGCTTACCTGAGCAGGTGAGAGACAGGAAGGAGGAAGAGGAACGTGATGCTGCACACTCCCTCAGAGCAGATCCAGACAGAACACAGTGAGAGCTGATCCTCCACACAGGTCTCTTGAGGACTCCTCTCTCTCTCCCACAGAAACAGCAGAGCCACAGTCGAGCTCTTTGCAGGCGACTCCTGCTGCCTTCAGGGTCCAGGGAGAGTAATGGTCGTCCACTGGTCTCCATTCTCCCAGATGTTCCACCTCCATGTCTCCTGCACAGCGACTCTCTCCTCCCACCAGCTGAACACCACCCGGCTCTGGAGAGAAACAAGAGAGTGATCAGAGAGAGAATAAAGTGAGTTTGATGGGAACAGAATGAACCAATCACAGCTCCTCTCTACCTGAGCAGGTGAGGCTAACAGCTGTGCCAGGTGAGCAGGTGTTTCTCTCTGAGGCTGAGCTACAGTCCAGGAGAGCAGACTCATGGCCTCCACACTGGAACTCTTTGGTCCCCATTGGAGCCTCCCCTTCTCCATAGAGCGCCCCCTGGAGGACTGAAGGAGCCCCACAGCCCAGCTGCCGGCAGACCACCTGAGCATCCTGCTGGTCAAAGTCAGCCTCACACACTGAGGACCAGGACGGGTTAGACTGGTTAGACTGGTCAGAGTTCACCTCCAGTCTGCCTGAGCACAGACCAGTCCCCCCAGCAGCCTGACAGAGTCTGCAGAGGACAGAAGGTCAAACAGAGGTCAAAGACACACCATCAAAGAGATGAAACAATATTTCAGAGATTCAAACTGGACTCAGTTCCAACATGAGTTGATGATGAACAACAGAACACATGTTGATAAGAACACAGACTGCAGGTACCCTCACATCTACATCTGATACCCTCTAGCAAGTGGTCTCCATTAGTGAACCCTTCCCCTGTGTCTTCAACCAAACCTCCTCCTCTGCAGACCCTCTGCTCCTTCTGCTCAGGGACCATACGTGCACAGACATTTGGAGGGGCTATTGCTCTAAACTGGAAAAAGGGCCTCCCCCCGAAAAGAAATATAAGACCAAAACGATTATTACATGAACTATTTGAACAGTAATTCACATCATATATTTCTGATCCACACACAAATAGTTACTGTTTTAAATAAATGCAATATAAATCCACAAATATATGACTTTAAAAGTGTTAAATGTTGTGCATCAATAACATATTTGTTACATTTCTATAAAAAACACTTTTGTGAGTGGATTTCTGAGACACCCTGAGGCCGCTAGATTCACATATGCATTTGTTCAAGATGGGAGTTTCTGTAGCCAATCAGATGTCTGCATCATGGCCTAACACAATTGTTCTTAATGCACAAGAGAAACAAGGTGTTCAGACAAACAAACTAACATATAGTATAAAACAGCAGAAAGTACTCATGATACCCTAGAACTCTGTTTACTGTAAGTACAGTCAAAGTACTTAGTTATAATTAAGTACACAAATGACATCACCCATCTCTTAACCCTCCTGTTGTCTTCGGGTCAAATCTGACCCATTGACTGCTTTCATCAATCATAACTTTTTTGTTTTACATTCGATTGCATTAAGGCTTTATGATATCCTTCACAGTAGACCTTTGAACATATCAAATGGCTGATCACCACTTTCATTGAGTTTTGGATGATTTAGTCAACTTTGTAACACCCATGGTGTTCAAGGTCAAACATGACCGCCATGAAGAAAAGGAATTAGTCACCATCCGGATCAGATAAAACACACACACACACACACACACACACACACACACACACACACACACACACACACACACACACACACACACACACACACACACACACACACACACACACACACACACACACACACACACACACACACACACACACACACACACACACACACACACACACACACACACACACACAGGAAATGGTGACAGAGCGTAATAGGGACTTTACAAAGAATGCACTAAGGAAGGCTTTTACCGTTAACCACCAGGCTGTTTGATTAAGATTTGGTTAAAGGAGTTGATTATTTTAAATTATTATTAACATCTAACGGTAATCATATTTCAAGTCAGTTCTGCTGTCCTTGCCTTTTAATCTGGATTCTATTTTTAGAAAAAGTTATATAAAAAGACTAATATCTTTGTTTATATTTATTATTAACAAATACTTTATATATAAAAATGAATGAACAAGAAAAGTAGCTTCACTTCATGATAGCTGGAGGAAAACTTAGATTAGATCTGATGAAAGCCCTGATACACTCATTCAAATCTGGCTAAAACTGTTACAATTTCTTTCACAATTCAACTTAAAATGTAAAATATACATTTTAAATGTTCTTACCAGGCGGGTCTTTGGCAAACACATGTCCCGTCAGACAGAGAAACAGAAGCAGTCTCGTCGCCATCATGTCAAACAGAAACAGGATGCTCCCAGGATCTGCCCAGATCTACTTCCCAGTCTCGATATGTGGCAATTGTTATTTCTCCTTCTGCTGTTTCTGATCTCTCTGTGTGGGTTTTGGTTCCTGTCACATGTTAGGTTACATATCAAGATATGCCTGTAATTAGGCCTTCTGCTGTATGGCTGTATTTTAATATACCCCACCATTTTTAAAATATGCTTTAACTCATAGAGTGAAACATACTGTAGGTTATCCTAAGATAATTTTTGTCCTACAGTTCATAAATGTGCTAAAGATGTGTTGCGTACAGACTCTTTTACAGTAACCTGCTGTTAGTCAGGCATGCAAGAAAATGGATGTGGAAGAGGAGCTGTTAAATACTGAGGACGAGGCAGAAATCTGAGAGGTGGATGATTATTTCTTAGCTTGAACGGCATAGAATGTCACATTTTGAAGTCAGGATAAAATGTTGCTACAACACTTTTTGAGTCACAGGGTTTTTTCTCTGCTGTCATAATGCACATGCACATGTTTAAGCCGTGAAACATCCATACGTACAGAAAAGCCAAATCCATGTCCGTCATTTGTGATGTTTGTGGTTGTCGTGTGTCCGGTTTGAGTTTCTGATGAAATGTTGTAACTTTGGTTTGAGAAGTGGGGCGGACACAAAACAGGGGGTCCTCCGCAATGAAAAATGTTCTCAATTTAATTTAATTTCCTGCCTTTCTACAAATATATTAGGGACTATGGTGTTAACAAATCCAAGAAAAATGTGTAGTGTATATAATGAGTGTGCACACTTATCTAGTATCCTATCCATAGGTGCGTTCACACCGGAGTACTTTGGAGTACTTTTCCCACAATAGTTCATCAGAACTACGATATATTTGCGTTCACACCAAAAAGCCCCAGGAACTAAAGTAGCTCAAATGAGTTTGTCCGACCCGCTTTTCAGCCCCTGCTACAGAGCAGGGCCTGTTGTGGGAGAAAGTAGTTCGTACGTCTGATTGGCTGTGCGGAATGCAAACCACGCCCGTTTGACTCTGATTTTTTTTTTGGAAGCGGCCATTGTATTTTCTCGTTTACCCGAAGAGATTACTTTTGTGAAAGCAGTTATTATAGCAACACTAAATAAATCATCGGAGCGGTGGAATTGATGAGGATGTCTCGGCGCTTCTGGCGATTTACTCGGAGGACGCGAAGGGCGGCATTCAGAAGCTTCTACTGCATGCAGTTTCAGTGGATCAGCAAAGTTAGCAGACCTGGCAAAGTCATGTCATGACGACTACGAAGGTAAAATAAAATACATGCACTGCACTGTTTTAATCTGCACAATACTGGTCTTAGATGTACTTTTATTTGCTCAGTAGATCGAGCTAGCCATGCTAGAACTTGCTAACGTTAGGTCCAAGCTGGCTAACAACATCTAGCTAGCTAGCTATTCTCAGCCGTGCCCGCTATGAACACGTTTTGACTTGTGAATAAGTGCAATGTTCTGTAATTTGCTTCACTAACTCATGGCACTAATCGTGTGTTTCAGGCGAGGTGTTTCTCTCAGGATTAGAAACTAGTTTTCCCCTCCGGGATAAAACGATAATATAACGTTAGCAATTAGCATGCTAGCTGGACCTCTGTGGCTACACTGAATGCATAGAGGTGAACAATAGATTGTAGTTGCTATAATTTCAAGTAATTTGCAACATTCATTCTACATGTTAATGGTAAAAGCTTAAACAGTTGATTACCTGCATGCCACAAAGACTGATGTTCTAATATTTTTGCACATTTAAGTAGAAATGTAATTGAAATTCTATTTACAGCCTAAACATTGTTCCTTGTATTATCCTAAATAGTTTGACCTTGTTTCCTCAGAAGGCTTCTCAGACTACATGGAGGATCCCTCAGAGAAACACAGTTTCCACGTTCAGTTCCCCCCCGCTGAGAGTAGGCAGCTCCACACCCTGTGCCCGGTCAGCGGACACCATCAGGACTACCATCCTGACCGCTGCTGCCATACTGCAGCAAACAGGAGGGAACGGAGGTGAAAACACACTTTATACATTTAGATATGTGGAGCACAAAGAAAAGCATTGCTAAAAAACATTTAGCAGCTAAACTGTGGATAACAAGTAAACCACATTGGTTTGTTATTCAATATTCAAAAGCTTTTTGAATCATTACATGTCACTTGTTAGACGCTTTTATCCAAAGCTTACATACTCAATACTGTGGGCAATCCCCACAGGAGCACTTTGGGGTGAAGTGTCTCAGGGACACAACGACATGCTGACTGCAGTGGGGTTTGAACCTGTGCTCCCCTGATCCGAACACCAATGCACTTATCCACTGCGCCACACGCCTCCCTATCATGTCCTGAGAGCCCTCCATCCCACAATTGCTAGTGCCTTCACCATTTAAAATGTTAACAGTCAAATCAAAGGTGTTCCCCGTGTTCCTCCTGTTGTGTGCCTGCAGAGACAGACTCAGAGGTGGAGATCGCCCACAGTGATGACTCTGACGTGGGGGGGCTCTCTATTATGGGCTGCTCCCCTTCCGGTATTTGGACAATGTTGTCTCGTTGTTGCGATTAAACTGATCTTGTATCTTGCATATTTCACCTTAGGAAAGTGGGCACGCGATGACAGCTTCCTTGACACCATCATGGCGATGGACCGCCGTGCCATGGTCAGCAAGGAGAATGAGGACCTGCGTGCCAAGGAGATGCACGACGAACGGCTGCTGCATTCACACAAGGCCCAGGAATCGAGGTGGAGCAACAAAATACCTTTCAGGCTGGGCTTCTGGCAGTGCTAAGCGAGCTGATTAAATCCAACAGGCCTTCAATACAAAAATTAAGAAAAACTTGTCGTCGTTGATAAACTGTACAATGACTTGTTGGGAGGCGTGTGGTGCAGTGGTCTGGTGCGTTGGTGTTCGGATCAGGGGAGCACAGGTTCAAACCCCACTCCAGTCAGGATGTCATTGTGTCCCTGGGCAAGACACTTCACCCCAAATTGCCTACACCTGGGACAGTTCATTTTGTATTATTGTGATTATATTTATATATATATATATGCCACTGTTATTAATACTGACACCTAACTTTGCACTAAGGTGTGTCTGCTGCTGAGCCTACCTATTGTTATTATATATATATATATTGCCACTGTTATTATATTGTGTTGATACTACTGACACTTATTGATCTGCTGCTGATAAATAAAAGAGAACCTACATGCACGGCACTAGCATCATGACTGTCTTTGTTTAAACCAGCAGCAGTGCACAGACTAACCTGTGTGTAACGTAGTTCTTCAGGTGTGTATGCTTAACATGTATGTATTTATCACAGTAAAGATGGTATACAACAGTTTTTAACCTCATCCCATTGTCTTTAACACACATTTAACATAATAATATACTCATTAATATACAAATATACAGTATGAGTACTGTTTTGATACTGACATTTAATCTTTGCACTAAGGTGTGTCTGCACTACTGTAATTGTGTCTGTTGACTGGTAAATAAAGAGAACCAGATCAGCTTTATTGTCAATTTACAATTTCCATGCTGTTAAGATGCCTCTCCCCAACGTTGCTTCCAGGCGAATTGTTCACCCAGAGAGAGCGCGGGACACGACGCGTTCCGTAGTATTCGCATATCTGGAAACACATACAAAGACACAAATTAGCCCTACATAACTCCATAAATCCAACATTAGATAGTATTAATGTAATTTAATGAACGTACCATTGCTGTTCTTTGGGCGTGATAACGATCATCATGCTCAGCTCTCCTACGGCGAAAATGTCCATAGCGTGTGCTTTTCGTGGTCCAATCCTTTTATTAAGGCTTCTTAACCGCCTTCGCCTCCGACTCAGCATTTCTATTGCATTTGAATGGTCTATTTGTATTTGTGGTTATTGGCTTAAATAACTCAGTTACGAAGCTGTATAACACGAGCACCAAAACGTCAACTCCATACCGTGCCTGAGGTCGGAAGGTAAACAGAAGCATACAGCGGAAGCGGAAGTTTTTTTTCTTCTTCACTCGGTTTTTTGGCGGATTGCAACTTTAAGGTGCATACCGCCACCTACTGTACTCGCCGTGAAGTTGTTTGCGGCCTGCCAGGAAAACCAAAGAAGAAGAAGAAGAAGAAGAAGTGACGTCAGCGGCTCATTTGCCTAATCCACCCCCAGGAACTCATTTTGGTGTGAACGCGATCTGCTTTAGTTCGTCAGAACTAAAAGAACTCTCATGAACTAAAGTTCTCATGAACTACTGTGGGAAAAGTACTTGGTGTGAACGCGCCTCATGTGAACCTGTTTTATTTGTGATGACCTCACATCCTCTAGGGGGGTCCAGAGAAGATTTGTTTTCTTTAAATCGAAGCTAAATGCATCAATC
>JAAOOA010000826.1:0-83525 GCA_012861695.1 Trematomus loennbergii
GACAGAAGTAACTGTGATTGAGTGGAGCTGGCTATTTTTGAGGTATGGCCTCCTGAGGGGAGAGTGCTGTCCGCTGGAGCAAGTTGCCCTCGTAATGTTTTGTCTGATGGTCTGTCTTCTCAGGGTATTGAGGGCGCTCCATGCTGCCCTAAATGCATTTTGCTGCAGGGAACATTCGGGGCTGTTTGGACGAAGATTGTGAGAAATCAATCTCCAAGTTTGCTGATGCTTCTGGGCAGAAGTGACGAGATAATGTAGACTGTCTCTATATAGTTATCAAGTGCATTATCTTTTTTTTGTTTGCCTAAATCCACGTTTCTCTTGTTTGAACTTTATAATGACACGCCAATGTTTCGGCAGATACCTGGATAATGCCTACAATCATATATTTCATTTATGTTATATACAATCAGAATCATTTCATAATAATAAATAAATCTCTAAGGTTTAATAATCGGTTCAGAGCTCAAAATGGTTTTAATGTCAGCAATGATGTGGAAAACCCCTCCCACTCCGGCCTCCCTCTACCTGCTCCCTCCTCCAGCTCACCTGTGGGAAATCCTTTCCCCCATGAACAAAGAAGGGCTGGCCTCATGCAACTCCTGAGAACCAATCGTTTGAGTAAATAATCAGTACGTGTTCCTTTCCTTTGTATTGTATGTTCATAGCAGCTCCAGTAGTTTACCTCCCTATTTTCTGTACCGTTTAGATTTGGTTACTTTATTTCTACATTACATATAATAATGTAGAAAGATAACTGCTTTGCTGGAGTATCATTTGAAGTATGAATGTTATGTTTGAACTAACTAAGATGTGGTTGTACTTTCCTACCAGATCAACCAGACAACAATTAAGACAAACAAGAATCAACAAATTACAATAAAACAATGATCTGGAACTCCTGCCTCCATGTGCTCATCTTTAAATCCACTGCGTTGACTGTTTAGTCCTTGAACCAACCACCCTCACCACCCTCCATATTCTTCAAAGGATGTAGATTCAAAACAATTGATAAGCTCAAACTCTCTGCAGCAGTTTTTCTCAGCAACATCTTTGACCTCCTTCATCTCCCTCACAGCTCATCAGTACTGACAGCATCTTCACTGACTCATGGAGCACAGTGAGAGTGAAGGCTGAAAGGATATCTCAGATGAGAGCGGTTGGACTTCAGAGTCACACATTTACTTTCTCTGCTTTTTGTTGGTCTTTAAAATACTCAGCCATTTAGAAAGAAATATAAAATAATGTAAATGTCTTTGAACTCTTAGTACTAAACTCTGGAATTAGAAATAATATAAATGTTAAATAAATAGAAATCCACATGAACTACAGCCAGTGATCTGACCTGAGAGTCTCCAGTTTACAGTTTGGACTCTTTAGTCCAGAACTCAGCATCTCCACTCCTGAATCCTGCAGCTTGTTGCTCTCAGGTTCAGCTCTCTCAGGGGAGGGGTCGCACTTCAGAGCGGAGGCCACGACTTCACAGTCACAGTCTGAGATTCCACAGTTAGGAAATCTGCAATGACACATATATTACAGCATGTTATTATAAAACAAGGGGAAACATTACATTTACTTCATGCATTTGTTGAAAAAACATTTTGAATATAATGTTTTGAATAACTCTGATGTTAGTAATTAATATTTTATTGAGTTTGCTGTAAGCATTTTCAGTGTGATCTGATCCCATGTTTGTCAGTCGGACCTACCTTCTGCTGTCAGTGAACAGAAATTAAACAAATCGACAATATAAGAGATGTACATAATGAAAAGTTAATATATTTGGATGTGCATGACACTGAATGCATCATGTGTTGGCTTCTCAAAGCATCTAAGAATGTATAATGCACACAAACATATTGAACAAACCAATAGTTTACATTATTTTCAACAAAACACCATGAAAAAGATGTTATCTGTGTATCAGCGTTAAAACACAATCTGACCTCTGTTCTTGGTGGGATTATGTAGGTCTTGTTTAAAAAGAGTCAACATAAATCAGATATTACTCTGTGTCTGATTAACTATTAAGAAACTGCAGTAATGTAATAATAACTTTACTGCATTCACTGATATCTGTGAAATACTGCTGTATGTTGTGATCACATGTTGCTGTGATAAATCATAGGTCCTTCAGAAAAATGAAGAAAAAAAACTGAAACATTTTTAATTATTAGAATAATTACATTTATCTTTCACAGTATTTGAAACAGCAAAAAGTTGAATAGTGTTTATTCGAAAACTAAACTTAATATCTACATTAGTTTATAAAGTTAATCACATCTGGACTCACACAGCCTCGCTGCAGTTCATCAAATCTGGAATCACTCTCTGTCGTCCCTCCTCTGATGTTTCGTACTTCTCGTGGTCCAACTCATCCAGAACCTCCTCTGACATCTGCAGCATGTAGGCCAGAGAAGACAAGTAGATCTGTGTGGGTTCTCTGACTTCAGGAATCTGTGATCTCCTGATGGACTGAGTGGTCCTTCATCTCTGTCAGACAGTGGAAGATGTTGATGCTCCTGTCAAGAGAGATTTATCACTGTGCATCTTCTTCAGGTTGTTGATGGCTCTCTGGATGGTTTCTGGATGGTTGTCTGTGCGACCCAGCTGGCCTCTGATGGCTCTCTGGATGTTGGTCTGTTGTCTGTGCGACCCAGCAGGCCTCTGATGGCTCTCTGGATGAATGTTGGTCTGTTGTCTGTGCGACCCAGCAGGCCTCTGATGGCTCTCTGGATGAATGTTGGTCTGTTGTCTGTGCGACCCAGCAGGCCTCCTAACAGTCTCTGGTTGGACTCCAGAGAGAGGCCGTGGAGAAAGCGGACAAACAGGTCCAAGTGGCCATTTTCACTTCTGAGGGATTTCTTCATGGCTCCCTCCAGGAAGACATCCAGGGATGGGTAATCCTGATCACTGTTATACCTGTTGCTATAGTCCCCTGCAGGAAGTCCTTCAGTACCTCTGTGTTCCTGTTGGTGTAACAGTGCAGCATGTAGACTGCAGCCAGGAACTCCTGAATGCTCAGATGAACAAAGCAGTAGACTGTTTGCTTGAAGATCACTCTCTCTCTTTTGAAGATCTGTGTACAAACTCCTGAGTGCACCAAGGCCTCTGTGACATCAAGACCACAGCGCCAGGTCTTCTTGGTAGAACATGATGTCTCCTTTCTCCAGATGTTCAAACGCCAGCCTCCCCAGCTTCAGAAGAACCTCCCTGTCAGCCTTCGTCAGCTTCTGTGGACTCGTCTCATGTCCCGCACCATACTTCTGCTTCTTCCTCTTGTCAGGACCAGCAGGAAGTGTGAGTACATGTCAGTGAGGGTCTTGGGCAGCTGTCCTCGCTGGTCTGTAGTCACATGTGGTCCAGAACTGCAGCAGTGATCCAGCAGAAGACTGGGATCAGACACATGATGTGGAGGCTCCTGGAGCTCTTGATGTGAGAGATGATTCTGCTGGACAGTCTTCATCACTCGATCTCCTCCTGAAGTACTCCTCCTTCTGGGCGTCAGTGAAGCCTCGTACTTCTGTTACCCTGTCCACACACTCAGGAGGGATCTGATTGGACGCTGCAGGTCTGGAAGTTATCCAGACGAGAGCCGAGGGAAGCAGCTTCCCCCTGATGAGGTTTGTCAGCAGCACGTTGACTGAGGACTGCTGTGAGACATCAGACACAACCTCATTGTTTCTGAAGTCCAGAGAAAGTCTGCTTTCATCCAGGCCGTCAAAGATGACAGCACTTTGCAGACAGCCAGCTGCTCTGCTGTGACCTTCTGTAAGGTTGGATGGAAAACATGGAGCAGCCTGAGAAGACTGTACTGCTCACCTTTGATCAGGTTCAGCTCCCTGAAGGAGAGCGGGATCACCAGACTGACATCTTGGTTTTCCAAACCCTCGGCCCAGTCCAGAGTGAACTTCTGCACTGAGAAGGTTTTTCCAACTCCAGCGACTCCGTTGGTCAGGACCGCTCTGATGAGAGGTTGGTCAGGTAAGGCTTTAAAGATGTCCTGGCACTTGATTGGAGTTTCATGGAGGGGCTTCTTCTGGGAAGCTGTCTCCAGCTGCCTCACCTCATGTTGGGTATTAACCTCTTCACTCAGGCCTTGTGTGATGTAGAGCTCAGTGAAGATCCTGTTCAGGAGGGTTTCACTTGTATCAGTTCCTTCAGTCACATGTTCACATCTCCTCCTCAGACTGATCCGATGTTCATCTAAAACCTCCTGCAGACCACTCTGCTGAAGGAGAAGGAAACGTGTGAGTAATACAAATAAAACAAATAAATAAAAGGGTTCAGAATGAATGTCTTTGCTGTAACAAATGAACCAGGAAGAATCCTGTTTTCAGACATGAAGACCCCAGCAGACAGATATTTAGACTTACTTCGTACAGTGCTGGTCTCACTGTCTCTCTGCACTCCAGCTCTTGTTCTGGATGTGTTCCTCGTCCCTCTGTTGAGATGAACACATCCTTTATAGCGCAGGTATATGTACATAATAAAAACATCTTCCTGTCTGGATTCATAACATAATTCAAAGTTGGACACAGCAAGTTCATCGTATATAGCAACTCACACGTCATCAAAATTAGGGCTGGGCGATATGGCCTAAAATAATATTGCAATATTTTTAACCTGTATCGCGATACACAATATAAATTGAGATATTTAGAAATCCCGTTCCATACCCAACACACCAGTATGAGGATTGTTACATTAAGACATTAAGGGCTATTCATGATCATTTGCATCCGTCTTCATCGGAACTTTCAAAACACCAAACACAGTAGCCACACAAATACTCGCTCAGTCTGGTCCACAAAGCCCTGCTCCTCCTCGGGAATAATGCTGAACCAGACGGGCTCGGAGGTAAAGACGGGTGAGGGTGTTTGCGGACGCAAAGGACAGCCATAGACTGTAGAGGACAGCCCGCTAGGGGAAGCAGTGAGGTCTGTTGTGTGTACCATACAGAGTCTATGGTTCATACACATACATTAAAAACACTGAATTAATATGAGGTACTGTAAAGCTCTGGCTGCTGATGTTTTCCTTTACTGATTCAACGTCAGCACGTCAGCACGTCAGCACGTCAGCACGTCAGCACGTCAGCACGTCAGCACGTCAGTGACGACAGCACGTCAGTAGCAGAATCTCAACACTGACAGGTTTGTGCGTCAGAGCGTCACACAAATATCTCGATCAAGTTGACATTTTCAAGTTGCGGCTATACGCGGGTACAGGGCCGGCTCGTGGCATAGGCATACAGTAGGCGAATCCACCCGCAAATAAGGTGGGAAGAAAAAAATAATTTCAAAATGTTGTCTCCATCCTCGGCTCTGTGTGCGTGTGGCACAGCACATTTTGTGTGAGCGAGCGAGACAGAGAGAGGGCACTGGTTACAGGGATTGTTGTTAGCATCCATAGACTGGATATCCAGGGGTGCACATCACTTTTTTAGTGAGTGACTCAGATGAGTACCAGGAGACAGCGTTTGGTACTCACCCCACACGTAGCGTGGTTTTAATAAGTGCAGTCTTCCTCACTATCCTCCTCAGTGTCTCCTTCACTGTCCTCTAGTTCCTCTTCTTGCATGGTAGATGATGAAGATGCTGCAGATGCACCTCCCTGTCCCTGTTTAAGCCTCAGATTTGCATTCTCCAAAACTTGTTGGCAAAACTGTGAAGTCCTTGCATTTCCTGAGGCCAAGTTGAAGGATCAACTACTAAGAAATGAGCACATGACTTGAAGTCATATCTGATTTCAGATGTGGGAAGTAACTAAGTACACTTATTCAAGTACTGTACTTAGGTACAATTTTGAGATACTTGTACTTTATTTGAGTATTTCTATTTTATGCTACTTTGACTTCTACTCCACCACATTTATGTAATACCTTTAGTTACTTGACAGATCTGGATTAATGATGTGAAATATAATCAAGTCTTAAATCAGACTTTAGTTACAGCTGGAGTAAATTCACAACTCGGAAGCTGCACAGCATCGAACCGCAAGACCCTGCAGCGCATCGTGAACACAGCTGAGAGGATCATTGATTGATGCCTCACTCCCATCCCTCCTGGACATCTACAACACCCTCCTCATCCGCAAAGCACTCAGCATTGCTGGTGACCCCACCCATCCCTCCACCTGCCTCTTCACCCTCCTTCCTTCAGGGAGGATGCTCCGCAGCCTGAGGTCGAGCACCACCCGACTAAAACACGTTTCTTCCCACCAGGCTGTCATGAGGCTGAACTCTCTTCCCTCCCTCCCCTCCCCTCCCTCTCCCCCTGCCCCCACTGGACTATAACTCCCACACACACAGACACTCAAATCCAGCACCAGACACTTTCTTTTTTCACTGCTATGGACAATTTGCACTAATGTACATTTCCCAAAGATATTGAAGTGACTGTTATTTTGTATATATTGATTGTTGGGTTTTTATTTAGGTCTTAATGTGTGCATATGTATAAATGTGTCTTTTGATTATGTGTATATATATATATATATATATATATATATATATATATATATATATATATATATATATATATATACATATTTGCATACATATTTTATATATTTTTTTTATATTCAGGATTGTGGAAACGGTATTTCGATCTCTCTGTACACACAAACTGGGTCAAACATAAAGTTGAGTTTGAGTTCACAGGAGAAACAGACTCTCACTTTGTTTCTGAGGGTCCAGGTCGATCCCTGAAGTTCAGAAGTCTGCCTTTAGACTGGTCACTCTTCAGAGACAGACAGCTGGGACTGGAGACTCTGCTCTCCGTCTGCAGAAACAGAAAATGTTTTACACACATCATTGGATTTTGAAAAGAGCAGCTTAACCTGATTAAATATTTTTGGACTTGCTCTGAACTTTCTGTTTTTGAGTCATGCTTGCAGGTTTCAGTCTTTACAATTCATTTGCGAGGATCAATAGTTTGACATGTTTGTATTTTATTCACTTAACTTAACACAAAGTCCTACATTTCGAGTGTCAGAATGATTTCACTAAAGTAGTTTATTTTCTGTCGCTGATGAAGCCAAGGAACCAACACAAAGTAAAAAAGTAATGTTAAGTGTTTTTCATAATAAAAGAAAGACTTGCTCATCTTACTGTATATGCTGAATTGGCCTAATAAGAAACCACTGGCTTAACAGCAAATGTCTACATCCTGTGTTGGCCTAACTTGCTCATCTGTGTGCAACTTTGGGCTGAATGCCATGCATGAAAGGTGCTATATCAATTATCATCACTCTTTCACTCTGAGACTCATAAGGCATTACTAGATTTAGTAATATTACCATGAATCTAGCCATTTATTTACCATATTTTATTGGAAAACATCTCTGAAACTCTGTAAAAAGTAATATTGCTAGTTTACCATAAAAAGCCAATTCGACCGGTTGGTTGAGCATATTTTCCAAAAAATAATTACACCCTTGTTAAAACTTTTTTGTGCATCAAGTTATCTAAATGTGTTCAGTAAGTGCTCTGACACTAAAATATGTCAAAATTGATATGGTTACCTTACAAAAGTTGACCAAAAAGAGTGATTTCTTCAGCAGTGATTTTTAGCATGCCAACTTCCTCAGTGGAAGCTAGCTGAAGGGCTTTCTGTTCAAACCACAGTGACATCTAGAGGTTGTTTTGTGCTTTTTTCTTTTTCAACAAGATATCAAGACACAAAATGTGCTCTACCAAATGGTGGCGCTGGCAGTTAAAGGGTTAACAACATCCTGCCCACCAAGTTCTTACTCTTGTTATTTTCCATCTGAAAAAAATCTATTCAAAAAGATGTTTCTGACCCACGCCACGCGGGTTTAACTTTCTTCTTCTTTGTTTCTGTACTGCGCTCATGTAGTTACGAAATAACAGTTTAGATGATCAGATAACATAAACACTGAATCCTCTTCAGGTCAGTTCACAGGAGAAACAGACACTCACTTTGTTTCTGAGGGTCCAGGTCGATCCTGAAGTCCAGAAATGTGCCTTTAGACCCGTCACTCTTCAGAGACAGAGAGCTGGGGACGGAAGATGTGTCCTCCTTCTCATCTTTTGAATCACTCATCTTCTCCAGTCTGACAGATACACCAGTAACACTGCACACACACACACACACACACACACACACACACACACACACACACACACACCACACACACACACACACACACACACACACACACACACACACACACACACACACACACACACACACACACACACACACACACACACACACACACACACACACACACACACACACACACACACACACACACACACACACACACACACACACACACACACACAACACACACACACACACACACACACACACACACACACACACACACACCACACACACACACAACACACACACACACACACACACACACACACACACACACACACACACACCACACACAATACAACACATAAGTCAGACTTCTCACAGGTTGCTCATGTAACTATCATAGGAGGCTGTGGCTCAGTGAGGGAGTGCGCTGAACTTCTGATTACTGCAGTCAGCATGTCGTGGGTTTGCCCACATACTGTCGCTCTGGATAAAAGCAGAGAGAGAGAGCAAGAGTACACACACCTTTACTCAAGTAGAAGTACAGACACTCGTGTTTAAAAATACTCTGGTAAAAGTAGAAGTACTGACTAAACTTCTTTACTCAAGTAAAAGTAAAGAGGGCTTTGAAATGTACTTAAGTAAAAAGTACCCATAACTAGCAGCTGTTTTAAAGAGTACCTGACCTCCCTTTTATTAATAGAACAATAATGTCATTGTTAGCTAATGAATGTTTCCATGCTGAACAACGGCAACATGACAACGTTTTCATTGGTCCCTCTTCTTTAGAGAAGACCAGGAAATGATGGATACACGGATCGTGTTCAAATCAATAGGCACGCAATGACTCTAAATAATAATGATCACGCCACCAAACACACATTCAAACTAAAGGAACCAGCCTGTTTGGTAAATGTAAGAAGTAGAAAGTACAGGTATTTGTGTTCAAAATGTAAGGAGTAAAAGTAAAAAGTCGTCAGAAAAATAAGTAGTGGAGTAAAGTACTGATACCAGAAAAATGTACTTAAGTACAGTAACAAAGTATTTGTACTCCACTACTTCCCACCTTTGGATAAAAGCGTGTGATAAGGCAGTGGTCCGCTGCCTGGTATCGATGTTACCGATTAACGTGTGGCCGGGTAACTGGTGATATTCTATAACGGTAGGCAGATGTATCAGGGGCGTGGCCTTTTAGGAGCCATTAGCCGCGTTCACACCAAGTACTTAGTAGTACTTATTTAGTGCCGGCACTCAGAGCCCCGGCACTTATGACCCCAGGGCATTTAGTACAGATCGCGTTCACACCGGAGTACTTTTCCCTAAGGAAGATTACGCAAATGAGCCGCTGACGTCACTTCGTCTTCTTCTGCTTTGGGTTTACTGGCAGGCAGCAAACAACTTCACGGCGTATACTGCCACCCGGAGTCCCCGGCCGGAAGTCCCCGGAGTTGGGGAAGGCTTCAGTAGAAGCTGCTGGGACTCCCAGCAGCTTCTACTGAAGCCTTCCGAGTAAATCGCCAGAACGCCGACACCTCCTCATCTCCACCGCTCCCATGTTTTGTTTTGTGTTGCCATAAGTTAGTCTCTCTGCGTTTGTGCGCTGGGCGAATGCTAATGCTAATAATGCTAATGCGAGGATAATAAAATGGCGGCTCTACAAAACATTTCAGAGTTGTACGGGGCGTGGTTTGCAATTCACCCAGCCAACCAGAACTGGGGCACTTTTTTCCCCCAGGAAAGTACGATCTCACAGCAGGCACTAAAAATGGACCAGTGTGTGAGGTTGCGGTTGCGATGCCGATATCCGGACGCGTACAGCGAGGACTACAAAATGACAATGAGGTGACTGGGGATGTGTGTTCAAAACATTGTAAGCTTGAATAAATCATTTAAACCAGCTATTTTTGCCAGACTTATTACTGAATATCATTCTTAATGTGATACCAAGTCCATCTGAGACCTGTGTATACCTTCAGACAGCCTCCAAGTGAAGCACACATAGTTTACTCACAGTTTGAAAGCAGCGTGGAGAAGTCTTCAGCTGTGGAGCTGTGATCCGCTCAGGTTAAACTGTGATACGACTTCTGTGGCTATCTACCAGCGATCATGTTTAATATTAAAGACTACACACATGTATCCCTTATCAAAATGGTATTCTGCACTTTGCAGCACTTTTCCAGATAAGATGTGACTGTTTACTTGGTTAACTTTTGTTATGCATCGATACAGCGACACCAAATGACAAGGGTACTCACATACGTTGAGAACTAGAAACACAAATCACTTTTTCACACTGTTGTGAACATGTTTTATGCTTTTATCTTTGTGGTCTTTGTTCTCATATGTTTGATCTATTTCTGTGTAACTTGGTAATATTCATATTAATTCCTTGTTATTGTTGTCTTTCCATCTGTCGGTGATGATTATAACTACATAACGAAACACATGGCCTGATTTGCATATTTGAACTTAATGTGTGCACTGGAATACATTTATATGTGAAATGACCACTTATCACAACATAATGTGGACTGGCAGGCTGATAAACTAGGATATCTGATCTCGGTGGGTCTTAATGAGGCTTGATACAGACCTCAGTCAGTATACTATTTATAAGCAAATGCCTACTAATATGTATATTATATGGCTTAAAGTGTACATAAATTCGCTCACATTATAAATGATGGTTGGGTTGCATTTTTCTGAATCTTTTAACAATGTTAATGTGTGAAATTCAGCTGTGATGAATGAAGATGTCGTATTGATCCGTGGCTCACTCATAACGCGCAGGACTCGAGTGATTTTTGCTGTTGGACTCGGGTTTGAGTCCAGCATGAACTTTTTAGTTATTTTCATTTCGATGGACACTGAATTATATTTTTGAATAGAGGATTGGATTGGATTAGTTTTGAGTCATAAAGATAAAGCAACACTTTCTCAGAATCAAACAAAACTAAGAGTTTAAGAGAAAAAACAACGAGTCAAGCAAAATAAATTAAAAAAATTAAACTATAAGTTGTAAACAAATCATTTGTGTAATCATGTCAACTATAAGTCTTTCTTCTTTGTTTTAACATATTTTTGTTCTCTTTCCTTCTTTCTCAATGATCAGACCTTTGCTCTCGCTGCAGCTCTCTCGTTTGCGCTAGTGATGTGTCGGTCGCGAACGAGCCGATTCTTTTGAAGCTCTTTGGTACGAACGAAGGGAACCGAGTCGTACTTGGTGAGAGCCGTTCTTTTTATCGTTCAATCGCTGGTCCGCACTCACTGCCTGTCAAAATCCACTCGCCTTTTAAAAAGCTTGATTTTGTTCCCCAAACGTATTCTGTGAAGACCCGCCCCTACTCTGATTGGTAGGTTTCAGCACGAGGAGTGAGATGGGGTGGGTCTTAAGGGAATACGCGAGAGAGAGAAGTCATAACAAGTGGTAGCCTAAAGCAGAGCCGGCCCGACCCATTAAGCGACATAAGCGGCCGCTTAGGGCCCCGCAGCCACTAAGGGCCCCCTAGCAAAAAATAAATAAAAAATGAAAAATAAAATTAATTTTTTTTTTTTATCTCAGTACACCGTTTTTTATCTCAGTACACCGTTTTTTATCTCAGTACACCGTCGCCGTGATAAGTATGTTTAATTAATCTTGTTAATATGCCTAGATTGCCTACTCTCAAAGTCATGTATTATATTATTGAGTCAATCACATAATACATTAACCGTGCTTTACCTGAACCTCATCATGAGAGAACGGCAGGATTGTAATTTCCCGTGTTCAGTGAATGCAACAGAGCAAGGCACCAGACCAACCAGAGAGTTGAATGGAAATAAACATCTGTCTTATTGGCTGACAGGTACCTATCCTGTGAGCTGGGACAATGTTTAAAATAAACTGTCAGTCTTAGACTCAGAGTTTTTGAAGATGGACATAAGAACATTTTTTCTTAAAAAAGACGACAATTCTCAAGTGGTGGCTCACACAACAACCCCAGAGCCAGCACTTGAGCCAGGAGAAATTACAGCTACGTTGACGTTACTTTGAATCGCGGGGGTAAGCTAAACCGTTAGCAAGTAGCTATAGCTAGCCAGATATATTAAATAAACACTTTGTCATTCAATCTAAATGTAATGTTTATTAGCATTACCTGGTGATTTCAAAGAAAGCTCTCTGGGAAATGTTGACTTACTGTTCGACATGAAGCTAGAAGCTACCTTACAGTACACAGTTGATCCTGAGTCCTGTCAGTTAAAGTGTTTCATAGTTAGCTTAGCTAAGCATCAACCTAGCACTGAAATATATGGATGTTATGTGACATTATTTCTGAGAAAAAGTCAGCTGAAATGGTGGCATAGTTGCCACTGCTTTACGTGTCGACAGCATGTTTGAACGTATTTGCAGCAGTAAATGTGGCTGTTTGGCCACTGACGTTGCCATAACAACACCTGAATGTAAATGTGCAACCTCTTTTTGTGACAGATTCTTGCATGAAATTATAATTCTTCTGAATGATATTCCTATTGACAGCTAGTTTTTATGTGAACATTATGAGATGGACAGCCAGAGAGAATAAATGAAAAACAGTTATGAAATACTATATGACAAAACAAGAATACAGTTTAACCCTTTGGAGTTGACCGTCACGCCGGCGTGATCAGATCACATGACCTGTTCAAGCCGGTGCCGCATAAAAACAACAGTCCGGACAACATTGCTGTGTATTTCTGTCGAAAGTACTGGCTTGAAACTATATGCCAGTCTTTGTTTCATGCAAAAAGACCCAGTAAACACGGAGATACGATGATATAAAGTTAATATAAATATATTTCAAAAGTATGAAAAATGGAAGCACATATTTTAATATCTTCGCCGTATTTTATCATTTTACGAAACGGAAAATACTGGAAACTGTAGATCCTGCTCAACCGGATGTATGTGTGTGTGTGTGTGTCCGTCGAAAGTACTGGCTTGAAACTATATGCCAGTCTTTGTTTCATGCAAAAAGACCCAGTAAACACGGAGATACGATGACATAAAGTTAATACAAATATATTTCAAAAGTATGAAAAATGGAAGCACATATTTTAATATCTTCGCGGTATTTTATCATTTTACAAAACCGAAAATACTGGAAACTGTAGATCCTGCTCAACAGGATGTATTTACCAGGGAGGGGGTGAGGTAATCAGGTAAACAGAGTGATACGTAACGAGACGAAGAGGCACAGCGGTAGGGCTGTGCAATTAATCGTATTTTAATCGCAATTACGATTTTGGCCTGCCACAATTACGAAAACAACATAATCGAAAAAAACAATTATTTTGCTTTGCTAGGTTGTGACTGCAACATATTTGATCTAATTAATTTTGGTCTCATTTATTTGTATTTATCATATTTATATATGTTTAGTAGCTTGGGGAAGTGCGCTCTAAAATATTTGTTGATCTTGTTTATTGGTATATATTATTTTGATATTATTTATTTAAATGTATCATTTATTTTATTTATTTTTGTATTGGTTTTTCAGTTGAATTATACGTTCAGGGTAATCAACAGTTAAAAAGATACTGTTCAAATTATTATTTGTATTTGTTTTAAAGTTCAATAAATGGATTTTTTCAAAGTCAAGGAATAATCGTATTTAATAATCGTGATATCAATTATTGACCAAAATAATCGTGATTATGATTTTTGTCATAATCGCACAGCCCTACACGGCGGGAACCAAAGAGAGACGGCAGGGAATGGAGAGAGACGAAGATATACGAAGACAGGCGGCGGGAGACGAAGAGAGACGCCGATTGAAGTAAAGTGACAGACAAACATTGAGAATTTAGATATAGTTAGATAGATTTAGAGTTTTGAAGATTCAACTATGATGAAGAGAACTCTGAACGTGAGTCAAGCTATAAGCTTGTTTTTTGACATGGAGGAGGAGGAGGAGCCTGTGATGTTGCCCTCTGTTGAAAGAAACTGCTTTGAAGCGTGGCACAGATAAAGACAGAAAAAACTGATGTTTGTACATAATGTGTATATATATATTGTATTATATTTATAATAACACTTTTGCCTTATCAGAATGAAATCCAATGTACATTATTTAAGCTTTTAAATGTTTTGTTGTGCCTACTGTGTCACTGTTGACAGAACTTGAGAAATTAGGAAAAAACGCCTATGGATACACCTGTTATTTGTTCATAAAATGTGTATATAGGTTCATGCTACCTCAATCAAACTTTCACATTATCATAGTGACATCCCATGTATATATTTCCAGCTTTCAAATGGTTTCGTTGTGCATGTTTGTGTTACCTATATAAAAAATAATATCATTTTCAAAATCCGTTTTTTAATTTTTTTTGTGATTTTGGGTCCAAAATATTCATATAGTATCTCAAAATGAAAGAAATAACTATCAGGTTATATAGGTGAGGTTGTCCTTAAAAAAAAGATACCAAACATTGACATGCCAAACATTTCTTAATGGGGTTTAGTAAGACAAATCAAAAGTATGCGAAAACGGCCAAATTAGCCCAGGACTCCAAAGGGTTAAAATGTGATTTGTAAAATATCCATAAAGAAAAATCTGTTTACAGTTCTGTTTGATATGGGTGTTGAGAGATGTATCCATAGATCTCCTAATTTTGCTCTCAAAGTGCACCAGATTGATGCTTTTAACTTCAATATTTAAAAAAAAATCTTCCCGGGGGAGCATGCCCCCGGACCCCCCTAGAGGAGGTGAGGACCCCCCTAGAGGAGGTGAGGATAACCTAGAGGATGTTAGGTCCACGATGTTTACATGCTTATTTATACAATATGTGTGCTTATGCTAACATCATAAGACAGGAGCACAAGAGTGAGGGGGGCCCCCAAGCCAAAGCTCCCAAAAGTCTAGGGCCGGCCCTGGCCTAAAGGACAGGTAGACAACGTGTTTTTCGGATGGAAAATGAGCCAAACGCGAAAACGCAGCAGCATTTGGATGCACTTCAACCAAAACCCAGGCAGTGATAAAGCGGAGTGTTCTAATATTAAGAGTTGCGTGAATTTCATGCAAGGCAAGGCAAATGTATTTACTTAACACATACATAGGGTAAATTCAAAGTAGTACATTCAATGACATGAATGACATGGATATGGCGCCACCCTGTGTCATGTTTACAATGCAGATTATTGACATTAGGTCTGGCAATACAGTCAATCATTATCCTGGTGATTATTATAAACCTAGTAACCCCGCCCCCTTTAAAAAAAACGGCTCTTTTGAACGGCTCTTTGAAAGGAACGGAGCCATAAGATCCGGATCCCTTCAAAGAGACATAATTCCCATCACTAGTTTGCGCTCCTTAATTTTTTGTTTTCGATTCTGACACAAACATCCGAGGGGGGCGGGACTTTCAGGGGTGCGTCCCCATTGGCTACTCAGTTTTTGAGTGACAGCCCAGTCCTCCGGCAATTGTACAGTGCAACTGCGGTAGCTGAGCATGGACAGAAGACCCCCAGAAGAACCAGCATCTCAATTATTATAATACTACAAGTGAAAATATATGTAAGTATTGATCATTTGTGTTGTTTGTGCTGTACTATACGGTCTGTTTCTTTATTGTGTTAAGTGAGAAGTAAAGAAGAGCTGTGCTATGAAAGTTAGCTTTTGCTAACTTGAGATCCATAACAATGCTAGCTAAGTAGCCTAACAGCAGGGTTAGCTACTTAGCTACCAGTGCGTGAGCGCTCAGACACCGGCACACACACACAAACAGACTTGTGTGCCTGACTCTACCAACATGCTTTCAAGATTCTGTTTAGATATGCAAGTATAAGCCATGATAGCTTATTTTATTAACACGCTCATTTGATATGAAAATCAATGGAGGCTGAGTTTACTTCTTCTCTCTGTAGGAAAACCTACCGTCCATGATGCCCCTGAGCTGAGTTTTATTTGTCATACAAATGTTGAGCTTTGGCTTCTCTTCTATGCATTGCAAAATGCTACACATGGGCTACTCGTTCTAAGTATCAGATTTTAGCTCTCTTCCTATTCATTTCCAATTCTATTTCTAAAAAAATGTTGAATTAATGGCACAATTATGTTGTTTTTTTCTATATGGAGACCTGTTGATAGTTAACTTCATATTTTTCATTTCCTAAAACAATTATGTTCCTCTCATATTAACAGTGTGGATCATTGAGACAGCGTGGTGTCCAGAGGTCTTCTCCCATTTCCCACTTCCTGTGAGGGGACAGCACGGAGGGGGGGGGGGGGGCATGAAGAAAGACCTGGGGCCTCATTTATAACGCCTTGCGTAGGATTGACGTGAGAAGGTTGCTTACGTAGTACAAAGCAAAAGAATAGGTACAGAAATGTTCCGACATTTTCCGATTCACAAAACATTGCGTACCGGCGAGGGAAGTGCGTACCGGCACTTCCTACGCCTGTTTCCCTTTATAAATCACAATCGACTCGAAATGCGGCGCAGCTTTTGCAGGCTTCACGTAACGCCCATATTTGCCTATAAATAGTCAAAGAAACGCCCATTCATTGTGACTGACTGCATGAAGAAGATCGCAGGAAATTACGATAGAACAGCTAAAAAAGACATCTCACACCGTGTCAGATTTTGGTTATTTTGGGGAGGTGGAGATAAATCACATTGTTTGGTGGATGCAGTTTGAACCAGAGTAGCAGCATGGAGGTCGGATCGTCACCAAAATAAATAAATAAGTGGTCCGAAAAAAGTTAATGACAAAAAAAATACACATAACCTTCCTCAGGCAGTGTGTTTGTCCCGGGGACAGGAGACCCCCCCCTGATGAGAAACTGTAAGAAATGATCGGGGAATCCCTCCGGAGTGGAGTCATGACGACTGGATCTGAATTATTTTGTTGTATTTGGTGGTTTGTGTTCCAGCTGTCGATCAGCAACTATATATCCATAATCCACCAGTTAAAGGAAATATAACTAATGTGTTGTGTTATATTAGCTGTACAATTTACCACATATGGTGTTCTTAGTTTCCATACCTCCTGTGTTTTACGAGCGACTTATCAAGTCTTGGCAAACGGCATAAAACACGATTAAACGTGATAGTATATAAAACCATGCTCGTATCTACAACCTATAGAAATGCAAAACGGCGTCAGTTTAGACGTTATTCTGTCCTCCTGCTTACCGCATCATTTATGAGAAAACATTTCATAACATTAACACAACATATTCGAGGTGGTTTTAAATAACATATCCGTATTTATTTATTTCTCCAAGTTATGTTTTTGTGTGCACTGAGGAGTCTCAAACAGGCGTTTGTTTAATCATTTTAAGATTGGCTTTAATCAATGTTTGAAAATGAATTCTTCATATTTGATAAATGAGAGGTAACATTTTATTTATGGTATTATTTCCACATATTCCTCTCCATTCTTCCTTCTGCCAACGGTGTCGCAGTTTCTCGTCTCTCCCGTTGTTGTGCTTAGTGCGTACGCATGGGTTAGAGTTTGCGTGGAGGACCGCACATTTTCCCGTCAAGTTAGTATTTTATAAATCGCAAACATTGCGTAGAAACTGGCGTACGCCATTTTTTGAGCATATATCCCTTTATAAATGAGGCCCCTGAACCATCTTCATCCACACTGGGCGTTGCGGTTATCACTTGCTCAGTGTCATTTAATTTGACCAAATGTCTTTACATATACATTTAATAGATTTTATTATTATCTACCTTTTTGTTTTATGTCCTTTTATTTCAAACATTCTTTGAGACTTCATCTTCTGGTTTAAATTTCAATAAATGTAATGTGTATAATCACTCTTTTGTCTTTATTCTACATGAAAATGTTAGAGATTCCATTCAAATCTGTTGATTATTCATATCTTCCTCAGGATAGGAATAGTATGTTGAGTTTTTAATGCTAAATGTATATCATTTTCTCACAGGATATAGAATGAGACAACACAGTTTTTATCCATTGTGTATGAATGCTTCAGCTCTTCAGACCAACATAGTAAGATGTGAGCATGTTCCTAATTGTGTTGGTATGCAACCTAGGTCTGGTCTGTTTAATAAAGCAAATCTGCCACTTTTATATTGTAGAATTTGTTTTATTATTATTAAAGCAGTCTTTAATTGTTTGTCCTAAACATAGCCATATATGCTTTTGAAATGCAACATGTCTTTGAAAAAAGAACAGTATACAGTTTATATTGTGTATCACCTTTAGCATAAAAATAAATAGATAGACGGACACTTTATCAATCCCAAATTGGGAAATTATTTTGTTACAGCAGCAGTGTGTTCAGGTATTAAAATATTTAAAGTTGGAATAAAGTATAAACTACACAACACAAGTATAATGCACAGCAATCCATAAGATAAGTCCGATATTTTCATGAAAACTCCCCAGGGGGCACCAACACAAACGTGGCCGAGTGGTCTCCGGAGTTTGCTCCATGAGTTGCACTGTATGATCTGTGGTTTAGTGGGCTGTCACTCAAAAACTGAGTAGCCAATGGGGACGCACCCCTGAAAGTCCCGCCCACCTGGGACGTTTGTGTCAGAATCGCAAACAAAAAATGGAGTGCAAAGGAGAACAGCTGCAGCTAGAGCAAAAGTCTGATCATTGAGAAAGAAGCAAAGAGAACTGCAAACAAAAAGATATGTTAAAACAAAGAAAAAAAGACTTGTAGTTTACATGATTACACAAATGATTTGTTTGCAACTTATAGTTTTATTTTTTAAATTACATTTATTTAGCTTGACTCTGGTTTTTTCTCTTTTGCTTGATTCTGAGGAAGTGTTGCTTTATCTTAATGACACGAAACTAATCCCACAGTATTTCATAATGTTGTTTGCCGAGACCAAAATTAATGACCAAGCAGCATTTTAAAGTCTAAATATCCCTGCACATGTAGCAATGACATTTCTGCTGCTGTCTTTGCAAAACGGGGGGAGCCTCGCTGCGGGGAAACGGTGGACCTCTGTCGCCTGTCAGCGTAACTTCAATGATGTCGTTTCAAATCGTAAACAAGGAAGGGCGTTGCCTGCCGCCAGCAAACCGAGCCTGCCGTTCTGTGATTCTGTTTGTCGTCACTTCACAAGTGATGCGCGTTGCTGCTCCAAAGTTAAACTACTTTCAACAAAGGACGTTCACAACAGTTGATTTGAGCACGCAAAAACGGTGCCGGAGCATCAGCACTACAGCCCTTTATCCCCCCATACTTTGAAGGCTGGTCCGTGAAAATATTGTCGGTCCAGGCAGGAAATGAAAAAGTGAAATACATTTGAAAAAGTCACACTTGACTCTACGTTGCTGATTTTTGATCAAGTCTGTAAAAAATGTTTTTTGTGACATATGCCTACAGTATAACAGAGTAATAATAATGTATTAAAAACCCAGCAGAGCCTGGTTTTAATCAACACTCACCCTGTTGCTCGTGCTCTGTCGAAGTGTAAAATGGAGTCTGGGTTCATCACTTCCACTTCCCTGTCTGCAGCTCCTCCCTCTGTTTATCAGCAGAGGTGAAGTACACAGATCTTGATTAAAAGGAGAAGTACTTAGATATTGTACTTGAGTAAAAGTAGACGTACTCAGATCTTGTACTTCAGTAAAAGGAGAAGTACTCAGATCTTGTTCTTGAGTAAAAGTAGAAGTACTCAGATCTTGTTCTTGAGTAAAAGTAGACGTACTCAGATCTTGTACTTCAGTAAAAGGAGAAGTACTCAGATCTTGTTCTTGAGTAAAAGTAGAAGTACTCAGATATTGTTCTTGAGTAAAAGTAGAAGTACTCAGATCTTGTACTTGAGTAAAAGGAGAAGTACTCAGATATTGTACTTGAGTAAAAGGAGAAGTACTCAGATATTGTTCTTGAGTAAAAGTAGAAGTACCAGAGTGTAGGAATACTCTGTTACAGTAAAAGTCCTGCATTCAAAATGTTCCTCAAGTAAAAGTAGAATAGTATTATCATCAAAATATAGTTAAAGTAGCGACAGTAAAAGTAGTGATTGTGCAGATTGGTCCATTTCAGAATAATATATATGATATGTTTCATAATGATTGATCATTAAAGTGTTCTCAAAGCTGGTAAAGGTGCAGCTAGTTTGAATGAGTTTGTATACTGCAGGGTAGCTTGTGGATTTACTCCAGGTGGAACTAAAGTCTGATTTAACACTTGATTATATTTCACATCATTCATCCACATCTGTAAAGTCACTAAAGGTATTAAATAAATGTAGTGGAGTAAAAGTACACCATTTACTTCTAACTTGTAGTGGAGTAAAAGTATGAATGCAGGACTTTTACTTCTAACAGAGTATTCATACACTGTGGTACTTCTACTTTCACTCAAGTACAAGATCTGAGTACTTATTCCACCTCTGATTGGTTGAAATAATCCTCCTTACAATTCCCTGCTACATCAGTTATTCTCATGTTTTATTTTGAAAAACGTGTCCCGGAAGTAGTATGGAACCTTTTCACTCATGCATTAGCTGACAGAAGTGCCTCCCTGCTCCCGAGGAGAAGAGCAACAAAGTCCCACCATGGCTGTTTTGTGGAATAAATTGTGACAACTACCGACAAGATGATGAACGACATCATAGAGGAACCGGAGAAGGACACCCTGCTGGAGCCGCAAGTCTTCCCGGTAATGTCTGCTAAAGATAGCTAACGCTAACTTGTACATAGAAACTGGGAGGCTAGTTGAAGACGGTTTTTATGAATGGGCGTAGTGGCCAAATGGCAGTACTACAACTTCAAGGATGTCACTGGTATAAAAACAGCTATATTACAGCAGCAAACTGAAGTATAATAATTAATAAAGCACGATGAATAATTAAATCCTGGCAAGTTATGTGGAACAACGACACAAAAGCTAAAGTTTATAATAAAACTCAGACTGCGCATGCGCCTTGGGCTTATATCCGGGTACTTTCTGAACCTTCAGTCGCTCTATTTTTGGCTTCAAGCGCCACTGAGCAACTCTCATAGGAATGAACGCCTCTCTCTCTTTATACATCCATAGGCTAGCTGCTAGCTGATTAGCTTAGCCTGGGATTTTGACAGTTGTTTATATTAGTCGTGTTTACAAAATGAAGTGTTTCTCTTTTTCGTAAAACAATGCTAAGATTGAGTTTGATTGACATTAAGTGACATTATATAGTTGGCCCATAAACACCTACAGTGTTATCGTTTCTTATTCCATAAATAGAACTGCTGGGGACATCTGGAGGAGTTTTCACTTTTTTTAGAGACAGTTATGGAGTAACTTATGTAGAAGTGGAAGAACTACTTGGATTTGTAACTTAAGTAAAAGTAGCTTAATAGAAAACATACTATGTTATAAGTAAAAGTCCTGAATTAAAAAAGTATTGCCTCCAAATTAAGTACTAAAAGTACTTATATACTGTAGGCGCATTCACACCGCAGTACTTTTCCCACAAAGGTTCATGAGAACTTAGTTCTCTTTAGTTCTCATGAACTAAGTACAGATCGCGTTCACACCGGAATAAGTTCCTGGGGAAGGATTAGGCAAATGAAGCCGCTGACGTCACTACTTCTTCTTCTTCTGCTTTGGGTTTACTGGCAGGCCGCAAACAACTTCACGGCGTATATTGCCACCCCGAGTCCCCGGACGGAAGTCCCCGGAGTTGGGGACTGGCTTCAGATTCATTTTGTAAAAAGCACTTTGAGCTGCATGTGTTGTATGAAAAGTGCTATATAAATAATGCTTTATCATTATGATTATTCAGCTGCCAAACATATATTAATGTACAGATTGTTCTCAATTCCTCCGTCCTCAGGGACCCAGTAATGGCACCAGACCTAAAACAGCTGACGGAGGCATCCGGCCAGTGGAGAAAAGAGGACCTTACATCATGTCGAGAGCTCCAGCAATACACCTCAAACTACGTGAGCAACTCTATTAACTATTATATAACGCCTGTGTGTTGGTCAGATTATAATGGTTGTTATTGTGGGGGAAACTTCTGAAGCAATTGGAAACAGGACTCGGAGAGACACGAGGAGAGCTTTCTTTAGTTGAAAGCCCAGTGGCGATCTGTTCATCTGTCATACTGATCATACAGTCAATAACTTTGTTGTTATTAGCATCTGGTTAGCTAGCTATGCTAACGAATATAAGAAGCTTTTTCTACAACCAGTGAGGTAAAGGCACATCTTTATATGATCATTATAGTTATAAAAAAATAAGAGAATGAAGTAAACAGGTATAAAATACTATATGACAGTAAAATAAAGTTGTTATTAATAAACAAGAATACAGTTTGAAAGGGGAGTGATTTGTAAATATCCATAAAGAAAAATAAAATCTGTTTACAGTTCTGTTTCATATGGCTGTTGAGAGATGTATCCATAGATCTCCTAATGTTGCTCTCAAAGTGCACCAGATTGATGCTTTTAACTTCAACATTTAAAAACAAATCTTCCCGGGGGAGCATGCACCCCGGACCCCCCTAGAGCAGGTTAGGTCCACCCCCCACTTAAATCATGTTTACATGGATAGGAAACTAAATACATTTGCACACATCTTGTGTCCATATCTTTCTGTTTTGGTGGTCATGCCACACCGTGCACGTGAATGCATGCGCGAGTCATGGTAAGATATCTGGATTAAGAGGTTGCTTTTTCTTTGCACAGCATGAAAGAAAGGCCAAATGAATGGGCTGTGATTTTTGTATTTTTAAGCAGAGGTCAATAATTTGTACGGCCCTCGGAGGATGTTGAAAAAATTGAAATGGCCCTTGAGAGGAAAAAGGTTCCCCACCCCTGCCTTAAGGACTACAAATATGGCCTCTTTCAGGTTAAAAGTGCCACTTATGATCCTGAAAATGTCAGAATTGGATTCAACATCCTCAATAACCCCCAAAACACTCCTAAATTGTCCAAATCTGCCAAGCCATTTTTTAACTACTGTCCACATTCGGTGCTAATTAATGCAACGTATGCTAATTGTATAAATGATAACCTCAACTGAATTTTTTTTTCAAATAAATAAGCAATCTGTCCAATCCAAATGATCCAGAGTCTCCTAAAACTGCAAAGTCGACCCAAAAATCATCAAAATCAGCCCCTAAGGACTACAAATATGGCGTCTTTCTGGTTAAAACGGCTCTTTATGATCCTGAAAATGTCAGAAATGGATTCAACATCCTCAACGACCCCCAAAACCACTCAAAACTGTTCCAATTCTGCCAAGCCATTTTCTAACCATCGTCCACATAAGCTTTAATGGTATTTAATGCTAATTAACGCAACTCATGCTACTCGTTCAAATTGCCCAACATATGCAATTTAGCATCCGGCAGTTTTCTATGTGCTGGAAACCCGTACTTTACATTTCTATCTTAAAAAATGGGGTACTCAACATTTCTGGGTTCACAACAGGACTCTAAACTAGACTAAAAACACACGTCTGTTTATTTTCCACAGAGAAACACAGGGAGATGGCGAGGAAAGCCCTGAAGAAGAAAGCTCTTTCTCCAGGACCCCCTGTGGTGCATCAGCCCCGACAAGGAGCCAAGAGGTGAGGAGATGTTTGGAGATTACATTACATTTCATTTAGCTGACACTTTTATCCAAAGCAACTGACAATAAGTGCATTCAACCGTGAAGAGACCAACTCAAAAAGCAAGAGTCCTGCAGATACACTTCCTGTCTATAACCCTAACCAGATTAAAAGCTACTGCATTAGCATCACTTCAACCAAATGCTTTTCTAAGTGGTACGTACAGAAGTTAAAGGGGACCTATTATGCAAAATGCACTTTTTATGTCTTTTTTACATAAATATGTGTCCCCGGTGTGTCAGGGAACTCACAAAGTGTCAAAAAACAAAACCCTCTCTCTTTTCCTCCGTACCCACATCTCTAAAAAAGAAAAGAAAAACGGGGATGCTAACAAGCAGATCCAGAATGTTGGCTCCTATTACTTCATTGACGACATCCGGCACACGTGACACGTCCCAACCTATCGTCTCCGGCACACGTGACACGTCCCAACCTATCGTCTCCGGCACACGTGACACGTCCCAACCTATCGTCTCCGGCACACGTGACACGTCCCAACCTATCGTCTCCGGCACACGTGACACGTCCCAACCTATCGTCTCCGTATACAGTTGCAGATGTGTGTCTGTGTATTCAGCAGGATGTCTGCTGGAGGCTTTAGAGCAAAGTGGTTATATATATAATACATATAATGGCACTGTTCTAGCGGTAAACACTTAAGAAAGAACATGGCATTTAATCACCTCAGCGTTTCGCTGAGTTTCTCCCGGTAGAAAACTCTCCAGCAGGGGAAAGCTGCGTGACACTACAAAGGGGCGTGGCTAGCAGCAGCTACAAAGGGGCGTGGCTAGCAGCAGCCGTTCCATTTAAAGGGGCCCTATCATGCTAAATGCACTTTGTACGTCTTTTATACATGAATATGTGTCCCCGGTGTGTCAGGGAACTCACCAAGTGTCAGAAAATACAACCCTCTCTCTTTTCCTCCATACCCAAATCTCTAAAAACGGGGCTAAACGGAGCTGATTTCCATCCGAACTGACGTCAGTCCGGATAGTGGAAGAGTTTGCTCCTGCTGCTCTCCGGTAGTCCACCAGCAGATGACAAACACCCACCTCTCCGCCTCTTCCAAGGAACGAGGGGACCGTGCGGCAGAGTTTCAGTTAGATTTTCGCCGGTCAACATGTCCGTTAAAGTTTGAATCTTCCGGACAAAATTAGAAAAGTGCCGGTCAGAGGTTTCTTTGTTATTTATTGAGCTTTAAAACAAATGAATAAAGACTCTATATAATAATATAAGAATACAAAACGGAGCCTCTCTTTTCCTCCCCCTCTTCTGACAGCCCAGCAGCTGATCTCTGAGCAGGAGAGGTGGGGAGAGGCGGGGCTATTGCGTCATCGTTATCAGGACATGATCGTATAGGCGTAGACACGGAGCCGTTTGCCCCCCAGAGCGTTTAGTTTGCAGATCTACCCACCTAGGGACCCGTTATCGTTATCGTTTTCTGCGTTTCCGTGTCGGCCTAGTGTGCGCCCGAACGTCTATCTGATAGAGAACTGTAGCGGATACGACCGTTATCGTCCTCTCGTATTCACAGCAAGCATGGTAACATGACGCTCGTGCCGGGGCCGTGCCACGCCCCCCTCTTCTGCAGGGGGGCAGTGGTCAGCTGCAGCTCATTTGCCACAGAATCAGCCCTTGCAAAAACAGGGCTGGAAAAGAGCAAATAGAGCGAAATGAGGCATGGCTCAAATGCATGATCTGTTTGGTATTTTGAAAAGAAAACTTCACAGACATGTTTTATATAGGTATGGCCCTACAATATATTATCAAATATAGCATGATAGGTCCACTTTAAAGCAGAATCAGTCTGTTTGGAACAGGGCTGTAATAGAGGGGTATGAGCAGTATGAGGCATGGCTACAATGATAAATCAAGTTTTACACATCGCAGAAATCAGCACAACCTCAGGTAATGTTATATGTTACTCATTAAAGACTTCTATACACTATAATAGGGGTATTTGCCCATAAAACAAAAAAACAACTAAAAACGGAGCTTGAATTTGTAACTTAAACAGAACTTCGAACCATAATATTGAAAAAAAACATCCACACAGAAAATTGCACACAGTGTTGGGATTGTGCCAGAAGTGATTAGAAGCTTCTAACTCTTCTGTTCATGAGTTATGCTTTGAAGATGACGTGATATTTGGGACCGTGGGTCTCAGAGGGTTAACGATGTTTGTTTTGCACGATTTTTAAATGGTTTCTTCTTCCAGGACGGTGAAGTATAACAAGGGCTACGCTGCTCTGAGTCAACATGCTGAGGACAGTTTAGGGCTCTGGACTCAGACAGGTGAGGTTCACAGGGTTCAATTCCTACTGAAGGCAGTCACCTGAACGCAGAGAGGGCGAAGTCCACATCCTTTACTCAAGTAGAAGTACAGATACTTCATGTTTAAAAACACTGGTGAAAGTAGAAGTACTGACTAAACTTCTTTACTCAAGTAAAAGTAAAGAGGGCTTTGAAATGTACTTAAGTAAAAAGTACCCATAAACTAGCAGCTGTTTTAAAGAGTACCTGACTCCCTTTATATGAATAGAACAATAATTGTCGTTGTTAGCTAATGAATGTTTCCATGCTGAAACAACGCAACATGACAACGTTTTCATTGGTCCCTCTTCTTTAGAGAAGACCAGGAAATGAGGATACACGGATTGTGTTCAAATCAATAGGCACGCAATGACTCTAAATAATAATGATCACGCCACCAAACACACATTCAAACTAAAGGAACCAGCCTGTTTGGGAAATGAGAGAAGTAGAAAGTACAGGTATTTCTGTTCAAAATGTGAGAAGTAGAAAGTACAGGTATTTGTGTTCACATGTAAGAAGTAGAAAGTACAGGTATTTGAGTTCAACATGTAAGAAGTAGAAAGTACAGGTATTTGTGTTCAACATGTAAGAAATAGAAAGTACAGGTATTTGTGTTCAACATGTAAGAAGTAGAAAGTACAGGTATTTGTGTTCAACATGTAAGAAGTAGAAAGTACAGGTATTTGTGTTCAACATGTAAGAAGTAGAAAGTACAGGTATTTGTGTTCAAAATGTAAGAAGTAGAAAGTTCAGGATTTGTGTTCAACATGTAAGAAGTAGAAAGTTCAGGTATTTGTGTTCAACATGTAAGAAGTAGAAAGTACAGTATTTGGGTTCAACATGTAAGAAGTAGAAAGTACAGGTATTTGTGTTCAACATGTAAGAAGTAGAAAGTACAGGTATTTGTGTTCAACATGTAAGAAGTAGAAAGTACAGGTATTTGTGTTCAACATGTAAGAAGTAGAAAGTTCAGGTATTTGGGTTCAAAATGTAAGAAGTAGAAAGTACAGGTATTTGGGTTCAACATGTAAGAAGTAGAAAGTACAGGTATTTGTGTTCAACATGTAAGAAGTCAAGTAAAAAGTCGTCAGAAAGATAAGTAGTGGAGTAAAGTACCGATACCAGAAAAAAGTACCGAAGTATTTGTACTCCACTTCTTCCCACCTCTGCCTGAACCCTGAACAACGTACTGATCTACTTAGCGTTTACATTCTGTCCATAGAACATGTCACCTTGGAATTTACTAGAATGTGTCCAGCTCTAGTGTCCCTTAGTAGAGATACAGTTGAGAGTTTTCATGCACAGAATATTCCATTTTTGCCCTTAAAAAAAAGACTGTCTAATAGCTCATGAGTAATGGAAGTAAATATTATTCTAAAACTCCTGTTGACATGCAGACATGCAAATAGACTTTTGTTTTTAAAGTTTTCAGACAGGTTCAACCAGCTTTGGTGTTGCAATATCTGCACATATCCGTATATCACTTATACCCTTTCACACCAAGGCTTTTCCCGTTCTAGCTCCGTGCTAGAGCTTTTCTGGTTCAGAACCGGTTTCAGCGGTTCAGCTCCCGCTCTGTTCACACCGCTCAGAGCCCGACTGGTGCTGCCGCTGCTGCGTCATGACGTCACCGTTTACGTCGCTGATTTTCTCCCAACGGCGCTCACAACAACAACAACGGGCCGGGGGCTGCGTCGGGTCGATGATCGTGTTGTTTTAATCATACGAAGCCAGATTAAATTAAATAACGACTTCTCCAACCTTATACTTTTCTCCAGAGTGCCGTGGTTCATGTTTATTAATGTGTTTCATTACCGACCGCTGCAGTGCTGGCTGCTCTTCCACGGGAGTGTATTCTCCCGTTAGCTCAGGGTTAGCTCACACGGCTCTAAAGTATTCACTGTCTGACTGTCACACAAGCAGCTGATACATATCCCCAGTTCCCCTTAGTGAATGTGTGTCAGTCTGAATTGACGCTGTTTGGCATCACAACGCTGTTATGAAAGTTTCTCTGGTATAACATGGGTGATGTTAGCATAGCAACCGAAGCTAAACTGACTACTTGCTAAGCCGTTTTCTACAGGCACTTTTTACCGGCGTATTTTTCATTATGATTCTACTTGTGATAGTCGGACATGACAACCTGTGCAGCCCATGTATTGATTCCATCCGATAGCTGCTATAATAACAAACAAAACGTCTGCCTGCTCTCCACAATGATCAATAACAGCGAACGGATGGTCAAAGTAAGGTACAAATAAACAGAATCACACGAAGCCTGGTTAGTGTTGCCTGACTTTATAAAGTGTGTTTTTTTTTATAAGTGTGTGGTTGCGTTCTAGTCACTTTGCTCAGCGCTACTGCTGGTTACAACTTTTATTTGCCGTACTCGCCTTAACTGTTATCTCAGGTTAGTCTCGCCCCCCTCCGACGTAAGCGTGACGTATGCGGTTCTTGCTTCTAGACGGACAACTTTTTTGCTCGAAACGAACCGGATTCGGAGCTTAGAGGCGGCTCCGCTGCGGTGTGAACAGGAACACCCGGTGCTTTCAAGCTCCAGCTCCGAACCGGCCCCGAAACACCGTTGGTGTGAAAGGGGTATTAATGAGGGAGTGACACCCGATCACTTAATGAGGGAGGAGAGAGGATTGAAATGACATGTAATATGAATGAAGAGCTGGTCTTCCTGATTGAACTTGCGCTGAGCTTTCATTTGTTTTTGTTGTACCATGCAAAGAGCGGCTGTAAACAGGCGACTCCAAATTGCATTTTGCACTCAAAGGATACTCCTTAAATGTTTTCTAAACAAACATAAAGACTTATTGGTCTTTTGGGCTGCTAGAGGAACCCTAAGGGATTAGAAATCACCTTAACTCACATTTTATTCCACATGTTTGAGAGATGTAGTGTTTGTTTAGTTCTTTATTGGAGAAAAGAGGGATTTAAATCCACTTAATCAGACAACACTTTGATACATTAAGAGAGTCTTTCCATAGATTCCTAATTCTGTTGACGCCCTCCCGTATTTGATTTTTTATTTAATATATATAATCCTTGAGTTATTAAGACTGTAAGGTGCTTTTTTTTGTTTACATTTGAGCAGTGTGACTTCCTTTTGGGAGAGTTTTGATGCAGGAACAGTGTTTGATTGAGTTCTCTGTGTTTTTGAGAATAAAACATAATAACCCAAAACAAAAAGCTCCTAAAAACCTGCATTTTATCAGAAAATCCTCCATTTAAAAAACAATGTATTGTGGTCCTTGGGCAAGACACTTCACCTGAACTTGCTCCTGTGGGTATTGTCCACAGTAGACCATTACATGTATGATCTGTATGTGTAATGTGTATTTGTAAAGCGCTTTGAGTCATTGATAAAGCGCTTTAATAAATATAAGGATTATTATTATTATTATATTGGAATAATTTGAAGTACATCAGTGTGTTTGAAGACGGATTTAAAGAACTTCCTGCTTGTCTTCACAGTGACGAGGAGATAGATTTTGAGCAGTACTCTTCGGGATACTCTTCAGCCGAGGTGAGTTCTCCTCCAGATGTTTTCACATATTTCCCTCACGATGCAGTCGAACTGGCCAAGTGACTATGAGTGTGTTTCCTGTTCATGCTAATATGTTCAAAGATGGGCTTCATTTCTCTATTTGCATCTTTGTGACTTCTGTGCAATCCATCCCTTTGTCAGCACACGGTTTCTGCACGGTGTAAAACTGGTTCATTATTTAAGATTGTTTTTGTCTGACAGTCGCAACACCACATTATACATATATAAAAAAGTATTTAGATCCTTTACTGAAGTAAAAGTATAACTAATTATATTTAAAAAGTACATTAGATGTCACTTGTTAGACTTTTATATATTTAAAGTGTGTTGTTTTTATGAATTTTTACTGTTATCCAAAGCGACTTACATACACTCAATACTGTGGAGTACAATCCCCTCAGGAGCAATTTAGGGGAAAGTGTTATCAATGTTGAGTCAATTTAAAAAAAACGTGTAAAAAAACACTGTGTAGATTAGAAGTGCAGTACTGCATCATAACATATCACCACTGTGCATGAAACCAGTCACACACACACACACACACACACCCTGCTCAGATATGGAGTCGGCCGTTTAGCAGAAATCAGTTTTTCTTGTTTCCTCACATTACTGTAGAAGTAACTAGAATGTGTACTTAAATGCAAATTCTAAGTTTGTTATTTTTAGCGGCAGTGCGTACATTTAAATTACCCATAGGTGCTTTCACACGGGAGTACTTTTCCCCCCGAACTAGGCCGATAGGGGGGGGGGGAGATTTGGTTTCAAACCAAAAAGGATCTGGAACTAGTCCCTTGTTCGCGCGAACCTTTTCACCCCCAGATAGTCCCTGCTAGCGAGGTAGTACTTTCCTGAGGAGGAAATGGTTCGTGGGTGTGTCGGCCACACTAACCATTTTTGATTGGCTGGGCGAATTGCAAACCACGCCCCGTAAAACGATAGTTACGTATGTAACTACGGTTCTATGAATACTGGATGACCGCCAGAGGCGGTGCTTTAGCACTGGATATCTTCTGTCTCGCGCATGCGTAGGTCGAATATTTATATCAACAAAGTCACGTGTGACCTCGTATGACCCCGGAAGGTATAAGTTCCGGTGCTGTCAACGAGTTCAGTCCTATGGAATCTTCTCGCAGAAACACGAAATTCCGAGTGACCAAGAACTCTGGCGGTCATCCAGTATTCATAGAACCGTAGTTACATACGTAACTATCGTTCTATTTCATACTTACTGACCGCCAGAGGCGGTGCTTTAGCACTGGATGACCTATACCAACAGAGTCACGAGGAAGTCTGAATACTCACCTATAAGGATGGCCTAGACGGACTCTGCAGGAGGACCACACCCAGCGGGTGAGGGGCGGCAACATTCACCCTGTAGTATCTGGCGAATGTGCTCAGAGATGCCCATGTGGCCGCAGCCCATATGTCCTCCAGGGGCACACCTCTCAAGGTCGCCCATGATGTGGAGACACTCCTGGTAGAGTGGCACTTTACTCTAGGTGGCAAGGGACGGTCATTCGCCCTGTATGCCTGGGCAATGACGTCCACGATCCAGTGGGACAAGCGCTGTTTTGAGAGCGCACAGCCCCTTCTAGGACCACCGTAACACAAAAAGAGCTGCTCAGACTGACGCATGTCAGCGGTAGTCTGGACATAAGCTCTAAGGGCCCGCACCGGGCATAGGAGTCTCGACCTCTCTTCCCCCTCTCCTGATGGGAGGTCAAACCGTGCCAGCTGGATAGGCCGATTAAAATGAGAGCGTGCCAGCACCTTAGGGAGGAACGCTGTGTTCGGCCATAAGGTGACACCTGAGCCATCTGAGTTCCACCTCAGACACGAGCTGTTCACGGACAAGGCCTGAAGCTCGCTTACACGCTTTGCTGAGGTGATGGCAAGAAGGAAAGCAGTCTTGACTGAGAGCCACCTCAGTTCTGCCTGTAACAAGGGTTCAAAGGGAGGTGAGCATAGGGCATCCAGCACCAAGGGCAGATCCCATGTAGGGGCCCTTGGGATGTTCGGGGGGCGAAGCCTCAGTGCTCCCCTTAAAAAGAGGGATACCAGCCTATGGCTCCCCACTGTGCCGTTGTCAACCCTTGCGTGTTGAGCTGATATAGCAGCCACATACACTCTGACGGTAGCGGGACACCGGCCGTCGTCCAGGAGGGACTGCAGGAACTCAAGGATAGTAGGCACCGAGCAATGTACTGGGTCCTCATTTCGTCCTTGGCACCAGTTAGAGAACAGTTTCCACCTGTTCTCGTACTGCTTACGAGTAGATGGTGTCCTAGCATTGAGAATAGTCCTCCTGACAGGCTCTACGCAGTCGCTCAGCAGTGGGTCGGGCCCTCCAGTGGCCAGACCCACAGCTGGAGGCGGCAGGGGTCGGGGTGCCATATCCGACCCTCCAGCTGAGATAAGAGGTCCTTCCTGTTGGGGAGACGCCAAGGTGTCCCGCAACAGAGTCTGTGCAGCAGGGAGAACCAAGTCCTGGCTGGCCAGAAGGGGGCCACCAGAAGAAGCCTGTGGCCCTGATGAAGCACTCTGAGGAGTGTTGGTAGGATCAGAGGAAGGGGTGGATAGGCATAGAGAAGGCACCCTGGCCATGAATGAGCCAGGGCGTCCTGACCCAAAGGGCTGGTCTTCTCCATCAAGGAGAACCATAGGAGGCAGTGGGTCGAAATCTTCGAGGCAAAGAGATCTACCTCTGCCCTGCCGAAGAGACCCCAGATGTTGGCCACCACCTCTGGATGAAGCCGCCACTCCCCTGGTGGAGGCTTGTGACGGGAGAGGAAGTCTGCGACTTGGTTCTGCTCTCCGGGCAGATACATTGACCGTAGGCTGGCCAGGCAAGGAGCTGCCCAGGTCAGGAGAATCTGGGACACCTCTAGCAAGCGTGCAGATTTGGTGCCCCCTTGGTGGTTTATATGATAAACCGTTGTAGTGTTGTCCGAGCGGACCAGCACATGCCTCCCCCTCAGGTATGGCAGGAAGTGCCTGCGTGCTAGGTGCACAGCTCGTAGCTCTAGCACATTGATATGTTCTGTGCAGTCCAGAGCAGACCGGCTGTCCTGTTTTGCCACACCGCACCCCATCCCGAGAGGCTGGCATCCGTCGTAACGGTCTCTCCGCGGAAAGGGACGGAGCCCATGGCCACGCCCTTTGACATATACGACCTCCTCCTCCATGGGGATAGAGTGGAGAGGCACTGTTGTGACACCCTGATTTTTCTGTGCCTGTGCCACTTGGGGTCTAAGTGGAGGCCGTTCAGCCATCTCTGCAGGGGGCGCAGTGACAACAAGCCCAAGGGAACGACAGTTGAGGCAGCTGTCAGCTGGCGGAGAAACAGGATATATGCCAGAGACCTGCCCCTTTTGAAGAGGGGAAGAAGCTGGAGGATGTCGTCCAGGCGCTGAGCAGATGGACAGGCCCGCATAGTGACTGAGTCCAGAGCCACCCCAATGAAGGTTAGGCTCTGAGAGGGGTTCAGACAACTCTTCTCCATGTTCACCCTGAGGCCTAGCCGGGCGACATGAGAGTGAAGGAGAGCCGTGTCCTGGGTCGACTGCAACCGGGATGGTGCACAGATTAGCCAGTCGTCTAAGTATGGCAGAATCTTCATACCCTGAGACTGCAGGGGCGAGAGAGCTGCCGCGACACACCTGGTGAACACCCTTGGGGAGAGAGAGTCCGAATGGAAGCACCCTGAACTGGAAATGACGGCCTCTGAAGGCAAATCGAAGAAACTGCCTGTGATGAGGCACAATAGGCACATGAAAATAAGCGTCCTTCAAGTCGATGGACGTGAACCATTCCCCTCTGGCAACGGTACGAAGAACGTCCGCTGTGCTCAGCATATGGAAAGGTAAGATCTTCAGGAACCTGTTGAGTCCTCTCAGATCGAGGATTGGGCGAAGTCCCCCGCCTTTCTTCCTATCAGGAAGTAGGTCGAGTAGAAGCCCCCGGGCTTTGATGGGGTCCACAGGCTCGATTGCACCCTTGGCAAGGAGGACTGACAGCTCCTGGTTTAGGGCGATTTCTTTTGCCGGGTCGTTTATGGTGGTCATTCTGACCCGGCTGAAGACTGGGGGGCGGCGTCGGAACTGAAGCTTGTACCCTTGGGTTAAAGTGGAAACCACCCAGGGGTCTGAAGCTTGAGCTACCCAGTAGTTGAGCTGCTGCTGGGAGAAATAACCGACAGCCGGCCCCAGATCCTCAGTACCTTGCCCCCTGGCCTCTGGAGGCCCTGGGGGGGCGACGGTTAGGCACCGGATACCGAGCTGCCTTGGGGGCGAGTTAACAGGACCGTAGCGGGCCGGCCCCCCCGTGGGATACTGAGGCCCAAGGCGGGCACCGGGGTGAGCCGGTGGATGGGAGCTGCCTCGGGAGGCAGATGCGGAGCCTCTAGGCCTACCGGGGGGGGGCATGTCTCTGCGAAGAGCTGAGAACTGTTGCCTGGTCTGACTAACCAAACAGCTCCCCCGGTTCCACTAGGACAGCACGGAGAGTCCTCCTACATGCCTCTGATAAGGGTGACTGTGCCAGCCAAACCTGGCGACGAGTCTGGACGAGAGTGGACATCAGGCGCCCAAGCTCTCTAGACATCAGAGCAAACGCCTGTAATGAGGCGTCACTGAGGCTGGTAGAGGAAGCGCTAAGAGCCTCTTGCTGCAGGGAAGCTGAGAGGGCGAGCATGAGGTGAGAGAGGGAATTGCCTATACGGCCCATGCACGCCGCTGCATCGTAAGCCTTAGTGAGCAGGTCATCAGTGACCCGACATTGGGGTCGAGGGCACCTGGCCTCCGACCTCAGAGCTTCGTCAGGGGAAACTATGAGGGAAGCAATAGTAGGCTCAACAGCCGGCATGTGGTCAAGGCCAACTTTTGCCGCATCTTGCATGGCTGCCAGGGCTCGGCCATCGGATGTAAGACGGGAAAGAGTCTTAGTGTCCCTCCAGCATGCATGTAACTCCCTCAGATACTCACCAGAGGGAGGAACTGCAAAGGTGGCGGGTGCCAAAGTGCGCCTGAAGAACGCACTGGCAGGCACTGTCTCGGGCTGCTGTACATCCAGCTGCTGGCGAGCCAGTGCCATGCGAATGACGGTACCCATGGAGCCATCACCTGCCCCCGAGGATGCATGAGCTGAGGTACAGGAGCCAGGCCCAGAAGCCTGGGACGGGCCCTCCCCATCATACTCATTAAATTGAGTGGCTGAAGCTGCCATCGAGAACACATCGTCATCTGGAATCAGCTCCGCCATGGGTGGACTTGGTGCAGTGGCGTGCTCTGTACGGGCACCAGAATGGAGAGCCAAGAGGAGTGACTTCATCTGGGCTAGCTCAGTAGTGAGTAGGTCCACCCTAGAGGACAGCCTATCAGGCTTAGTCCTCTTCTTGGGCGGGGCACCCGCAGCCTCTGCTGCCCGACGCCTAGACGGGTAGGTTGGGCTGTAGTCGACTGTGCAGGGGGAAGGCCACCCTCAGTCAGTAGTTCAACCTCGGCTAGTCTAGCAGTTCTTACCGCACGAGGCATGATGGTGCAATTCATGCACGGGTCCTCCGAAAGGCCCTCCCTCAGATGCTCGAGGCCAAGACAAGAGGGGCAAAGGTCATGGCCATCCTCTGGTTTCAGAGAAGCCATACAGGTGTTACAGCCGTTAAACATAGCGCCAAGTGGGAGAGCACTCAGCTGACTGTAAATAACTGGGCCAGAAACAAACTCCGCAGTGGAGGGGAGTGAGCACAATAGTAGTTAGCGTGAGCGTGAGCACTCTGCTAACTGGAGATGGAACGGGTATTAAACCAACTGTGTGTAGTGAGAGGGGAGCGGAAACACTCTCTTCACTAGCGCTGTAGTAAGTTAGCTTGAGCGAGAGCACTCAGCTAACTGGAGGATAAAACAGAAACCAACTGTGTGCAGGGAGAGGGGAGCGGAAACACTCTCTTCACTAGCGCTGTAGAAAATTTGCTTTCAGCGGGAGCACTCAGTTAACTGGATGATAGTACAGGTAAAGAACCAAATGTATATAGTGAGAGGAGGGCGGAGACGCTCTCTTCACTAGCGCAGTAACAAATTAGCGAGAGCCCTCGGCTAATTTGTACACAATTATCTCATTAGTTTGAGAGTATATAGGATATAGCACAATCAGCAATGAATGGTAGTGATCTCACCGGCTGTGTGCAGGAGCGTCCGCTCTTTACCGGTCCGGAGCTCCTGGGGTCCGAGCGGTGAACACCGCGGTCCCCTCCCTTGGGAGGGCGGACAGCTCGTCGCAGCCTTTGGAGGGCGAGCGTTTTTCCTAGTCCGCACCTCCGATCGAACGATCGCAAGGCTACAGGTAACGATGAGCTAGAATCTTAATTTTCAGTAAGCTAGCTTGGCTTCTACTCATAAGTAGTAACCTGCGCAGCGAGAAGATGAAAAGGACTGAACTTGTTGACAGCACCGGAACTTATACCTTCCGGGGTCATACGAGGTCACACGTGACTTTGTTGATATAAATATTCGACCTACGCATGCGCGAGACAGAAGATATCCAGTGCTAAAGCACCGCCTCTGGCGGTCAGTAAGTATGAAATAGAACTCCGAAACGTTTTGTGAACCCAAAGCAGAAGAAGAAGAAGTGACGTCAGCGGCTTCATTTGCCTAATCCTCCCTCAGGGACTTATTCCGGTGAGAACGCAATGTACTAGGACAGTTCGAGGGACTGAAGAGTTCGGGGGGAACAAGTACCGGGGACAAGTACTTGGTGTGAAAGCAGCTCATGAATCCTTGTGACACTCCCAGATCTAATGTACGTTAGAGGGTCTGGATCATGTGTCTCCTCAGTGACCTTAAATATATGTCCTATTGTTGTTGCATGAGAAGCTGCTGTGATGCTCGTTCAATTGCCGACTTGATCCGACAGTAGACTGGTATTATTGGACAAATAGGGAATGTCCTCTTCCAATATCAGAGTACACATGATTACAAAGGTATCCCAACTGTAGCTGTGTACATGACAGGATGTATGATTACCTAGAAGAGCATCAGGACTGTTTTAGGCATATGATAGCTCTGTGATTAACATGATGATTCAGCCTCTATGGAGATAGACATGACAAGCATGATCATTTCTGACGTGGAGCTAATCTGAAGTAAACATTGAATACTGCTTTCTATTCCTCCATCTTGTGACTGTGTAACTCCCTCTCTTGGTTATCAGCATGTGGAGGACACTGTTCAGGAACTAGTTGATGCTCTGTATGGGATGACTACTTCCATTCTGGAGAGGATCAGAAATACATGGATCCTGAGATTGAAGCTCAAGCCGGGGACCAGGGATATGTTTCTAACTGTTATCATACTCTCTTCTTCCTGCAGGTGCACCCTGATCTGAGCCGGCAGCTGCTCCAGGACGGATATCGCCTCGATGAGATCCCCGATGACGAGGACCTGGACCTGATCCCGCCCAAAAAAATGAGTTCTTCTGTGTGTTGCTGCTCCTCCGAGAGTCCGTCCTGCTGCATTCAATGAGGTGGGACTCGGGACTCAAACCCATGGATGTTGTTAGGAAAATGCTGAATGTACTCTTCCAATATCTCAAGACAAAATCTCAAGCCTGAGATTCTCGAGAGCAAAACGTCACAAATTACCCAAGATTCAAGGATTCAAGGCTTTTATTGTCATTTGTACATAGCTACAGTGTAGTTATGTCCATGAAAATCTTAGGTCACAGGCTCCTCCAACAGGGCAACACAATAAAACAGATCAAATGGTGCAAGTAAATACAAATAGAATAGAAATAGTGCCCGTATTTGCGCTTATAGATTAGCTTGGTTGATTCCCTTAAGCCCCGCCCCCGAGAGAGAAAATAAATCTGGATTCAGCTTTTAGTGCACTTTACAGCTCTTAGGACCTAATGATTCTAATAAGGGCTGTAAAATAGTTCTCCCCTGATTTACAGACGTCTCTTTCCCCATGTTGGTCAATGGGAAAAAGTATTTCTGGGCCCAGTGACGTCACGGACTGATACGGAAGTTGTAGTACCGCCGTTTGGCCACTACAAATATTTTTTTTTTTCGAATAACCTGCTGCCTCAGGACTTCAGCTCTGAAGCCGGACTCCTCCAACGTTAAGACGAAAGAACAAGCCTTACTCACTGTGATCATCCCTTTTTTTAACCTTTTCTTTTTATAGAACTTTATTGAAATGCTTACTATGCCACTGCACTAAAGTGTGGCATGTTATTCCATTATGTGGGATATGTTCTAGTTTACTCAGAGGGCGAGATGTCTTTTCTCCGCCCGATGAACAGGTCTGTAAAGGAGAAGCTCACTCCAAAAATGGTTATTTGTATATCAAGAACTCACCATGTGTTACCTGAATTCTTAAAGGGACCCTATTCTGCTGTTGGGGTTTTCCCTTTCTTGTAATAATAATAATAAATTACATTTTTATTAGATCGACAACTACCGACAAGATGATGAACGACATCATAGAGGAACCGGAGAAGGACACCTGCTGGAGCCGCAAGTCTTCCCGGTAATGTCTGCTAAAGATAGCCCGGCTAACGCTAGCTTGTAAATTGTAAAGTAAGTGTTTCTCTTTCTCGTAAAACAATGCTAAGATTGAGTTTGATTGACATTAAGTGACATTATATAGTTGTCCCAAAACACCTACAGTGTTATACTTTCTATTCCATAAACAGAACTGCTGGGGACATCTGGAGGAGTTTTCACTTTTTTAGAGACAGTTATAACAGTACTTTTGTAGAAGTGGAAGAACTACTTAGATATCTAACTTAAGTCAAAGTAGCTTAATAGAAAACATACTATGTTACAAGTAAAGTCCTGCATTCAAAAAGTATTGCCTCAAAACTAAGTACCAAAAGTAAAAGTACTTATTGTGTGTAATGTCCCATTTTAAAGTTATATACATGAATGTGTTTATCATCCCAGCTTGTACAGGTAGAGCTCATTGGTTGCCTTATATGCTGTTATTGGATATCTTAACCTTTAATTGTATGTCTTAGTTTATGTATAGTTTGTATGAGCTAATAATCTGAATCTGTAAAGTATCTAGAAACTCATTTTGTTAAAACATGTAGTAAAAAGCACAATATTGGCTTCCAAATTGTAGTAGAAGTATAACTCATTTAAAGTACAAGTACTTGAGTTAATGCATTTTAAATCATTATACATAGCTAAGTACACTTTAAAATGTAAATACTGTTGCAAGTAAAAACGCCTATTCAAAAGTTACTTAACTACCCATTGATTCTCATCAAAATACCTAAAGTACCAACAAAAGTACTTATTTTGCACAAAGGCCTTTTCCAAAATACTGTTTACTTTAACAAATTGGATTTTAATTTGTTTAAGCATTAGTTTTGGCAGCTGGTAAAGAAGACCTTTTAAACGATGTATACAGTGTTTGTTAGAGCCATTTTTACTTTAAGGTCATTATGGTTTGAATGTTTGGCTTATTAATATAAGGCTTTAGATTCAAATAGCTATTTATCTTTCGTGAATTACACTAGGGTTTAAAAGATGAACATTTAGATGATTAATACGTTGATTGAAGTCTCTCTTTTTGCTGTGAAATGTGCGCTATCAAGGAGAATTAGACGGGGATCGATTCATCACATTATATCATGTAGAATGTCAGAGAGAAAACCATGATATATTAATAGAACAATAATGTCATTGTTAGCTAATGAATGTTTCCATGCTGAACAACGGCAACATGACAACGTTTTCATTGGTCCCTCTTCTTTAGAGAAGACCAGGAAATGATGGATACACGGATCGTGCTCAAATCAATAGGCACGCAATGACTCTAATATTTGTGTCTCTTGTATTATTTAAAAACATTGTAAATGAACCTCTGTATGTCTTTTTTCAGCTCCATTGGCCTCCGGATGTTAGTCCCACGGCCGGGTGGAGACGGACGAGGAGTTGACGAGGAGTTTGACGCCCGCTGGGTGACGTACTTCAGCAAACCTGACATCGATGCTGAGGAAAGGTACCTTTGTGCTTTTTAAATATCTTCTGATGATGTGTCCTCGCTCTGTTGTTAATAGTGTGGTTCATGTTATGGTTATAGTTGGGTTTCATTGAAAAGTGTGGACAAAAGAATACATTCTGTCAAAAGTTAGACCTATTTTCAGTCAATCTGGAAAAGTGTTCGGTTGTTATAAGCCCCAATGTTTCTAGGAGTTGGGTTTTATTCCCACTTTTAACAAAACTGTGTGTATTGTTTGGATAAAATGGTGCAATATAATGGTTGCTCTTCTTATTATGCTTATTCTAAATATAGTACAGGCAAGAGATGCAAATAAAGGACACAGCAGGACATTTAGATGAGAACACCAGGTCAAGCTAAATAAAATATATGAATAATATTAAATAAATAAAACCCAAAACAAAACTAAAAGGATCCCTAACGCACCACACTCTGAACTACACACAGATATAGTCCAAATTACTGAGGGTCCCTGAACGCACCACACTCTGAACTACACACAGATATAATCAAAGTGACTGAGGGTCCCTGAATGCACCACACTCTGAACTACACACATATAGTCAAAGTTACTGAGGGTCCCTGAATGCACCACACTCTGAACTACACACACATAATCAGAGTTACTGAGGGTCCCTGAACGCACCACACTCTGAACTACACACACACACAACTGGTTACTGAGGGTCCCTGAACGCACCACACTCTGAACTACACACACATATAGTCAAAGTTACTGAGTGTCCCTGAACGCACCACACTCTGAACTACACACAGATATATTCAAAGTTACTGAGGGTCCCTGAACGCACCACACTCTGAAAAAGGATCCCTTCAACATTTTTAAATAACTAGGTTGACGGTCCAATGCACTCAAGAACCAAAGACACACACATACGATATGCATATTATATTTATTGTCCCATTTCATGTTTTGTAATGGCTTGTGGCAATATTATGAATGTGTCATTATGCTGCTGTCAAATCCTCGTCTCAGTACGATACCAGTCACCTCTGTGGAAACATTGGTATAACTGACTTTTTTAATTTATATTGAAGTGTATGTCTTTTAAAAATGGACCTTGAGTCTCTTCAATAAAGCTGACGAATATCTTCTCCACAAGAAATTGTCTTAAAGTATTTTTCATGAACCTTAAATTCAGACGACTCTTGCTAATGATTGCTAATTCTTTGAAGTAATACATTTGTTTTTGTAATGAATGTAACCCTGAAGGCATGAACACCCTGATCGGGTACGACCTGGTGCCCGAGGCTAAGATCGTGGACTCGGCGCTCAGAGCGTGCCGGAGACTGAACGACATGGCCAGCGCCATCCGTATCCTGGAGGCCGTTAAGGTGAGATCACTTATCGAATTGTGGAAGAAATGAGGCCCTATGTCTCTTCCTAACCACTCTTACTTAATGTCCATGAGAATGTTCAAGATTCAAGGCTTTTATTGTCATGTGTACATAGCTACAGTTTAGATATGTCAATGGAAATCTGAGGCTCCTCCAACAGCGAAACACAGTAAAACAGATCAAATAGTGCAAGGCAAGTTTATTTATATAGCACCATTCAACACAAGGGAATACAAAGTGCTTTACAAACATGAAAGACATTAAGAGCATTAAACACAGTAGAAACATTAAAAGATATTAAAACATGAATAACACAGGTACATGAATAAAAGTTAAGATGTGAATAGTTCAATTAAAAGCAGCGGCAAAAAGAAAAGTCTTCAGCCTGGATTCAAAAGTAGTAAAGAGTGCAAGTAAATACAAATACAATAGAATATAATAGAACTAGTGCAAGAATAGTCTATAAGATGCAAACAGATGAATGTTCTGGATGTTCTTTCCAAAGCTCAGGTGTTCAACAGTCTGATGGCCTGTGGGATGAAACTGTTCTGGTATAATAACATAATGATCTGGGATTAAAGGAAGTAGTGAAGGAGAATTCATCAGGACACTGGGAGACGTTATGATGAGACGGAGGGTGTTTTGGATGTGCCTCTGTTGTGGGGAAACTACAAAGCCACTAAAAGCACATCTAGATACTTGAGTCCGTGCATAGCATGTTGTTTCTTGAGGGTTTCATAAATGTGTGAAGCTAATTGGTTGCATGAAAGCCATTTAGTATCATTGTATATAACGGCTTTGAATAAATAATACTCTATGGAATATATATATACATAAACACTTATCTTTCGTAAAGGATGGTCCAGTGTTTCCTTAAGGAGGCAACAAGGGAAGCAAGGTGCCCACTGAGAGGCTTCTAGGTCAATTCACTCTGTTAGGAACATTTCTGAGTGAAAGATGAATAAAATAGTGCGAGAGAATGATTTGAGATGTGCAAGTAAATACAAATAGAATAGAGATAGTGCAAGAAGAGTCTATATACAAGTACATGGAATCTGATATATTAGATAAATAATTAGCAAGATGCAAACAGGTGAATGTTTATGGATGTTCTTTAAAAAGTGCAGGTGTTTAATAATCTCATGGTGCAATATAATGGATTGAAGTAGAGAACAATATTATCACCGTAGTATTCCCATGTGTTGTGTATGGAAAGACTTGTTGTTTATTTGATTACTAGATGCTAATTGTTGTTTAAACCAATCCTAAAGGAGGGCTTCAGTCCATATGTATTGCTGATCGCTGTAAGTAGTGTACGCTGTGTTCTCCATAACAACATCCTCTTCATTTGTTATTTCCTCTGTGTCTTTCAGGACAAAGCCGGCCCCCACAAAGAGATCTACCCGTACCTGATCCAGGAGCTGCAGCCCACGCTGTCAGAGCTCGGCATCTCCACTCCAGAACAGCTCGGCATGGACAAGTTATAGACCCTCCAGGTGACGATGCTCTCATTACAACATGTGTTTTTAGCACATCTCTGCACACGTGTCTCAGGGACAGTTTCACCCCAGAAATGACTCTACATCAGGGGTCTCCAAACCTCAGCAGATAAAGAAAGTATAATGGAATACGGCCCACAAATGAAACTTGTGCTCGTCTTATATTGTACTTCTTAAATATATATGTACAAATATATTACACAGTAGTATTCATGTGTTAATGAGACCACTTTTCTAATAAAGCTGGAAACATTTTCTAACAAATCTTAGTTGATAAGAAAAAGCCCAATGACTTATTTCCATAACAAGCTTGAAACACACCGTTCCTATTCCTCCTTATTTTAATCAATCTGAAGCTTCTGTTTTAAGGGATGAGCTGCCAACACTCACGAGCATCACTTACCTACATTTGATTGGTTTTGCTAACTTATAAATGAACTTATGAGGCAATGAACCTCTACTGAGGGGCCCAGCCCTTCGTATATTTTTCTGTATGTGGCCCTCGGTGAAAAAGGTTTGGCCACCCCTGCTCTATTTACTAATTACTCTTCTTTGTAACTCACTTTTTAAATCGGTTTCAATCAATGTGTTGGAGTCAGTTTCCCACGGTTACTGAAATCTGCCCTTTAAATGTCTGCCTTTGACATTTTGAAACACACACAGTGGCGTTTTTATATGTACAAAAGTGGAGGGGCACGAACAACTTAGATGTGTATAGCTTCTGGTGCTTTTTTAAACACGTAAACAAATAGCTGTAGGCTATCCGTGGTTCAGATCGAGAGAGGGGGGGGGGGACACAGACACTCATCACGAGGTCACAATATCAATGGATCCAGCAGAGCAATAGCCTACAGGCAAAACACAGAAGATCAACAAAAGATATGACATCAAACGAACTTACCAAAGCTGAAGTAGAGGGTCAACTTCATTCATTTTCTTTCCTTTGTACTGATTGTAATCGCTATACGCTGCTCTCTCTCGTCCCCTCTTCACAACTACACTTTTCGCTGCACACGTACTTACAGCCAATCAGCTCTGAATTATGAGATGACGTTTGGTGGGGTTGCCAGCACTATGCCCCACCGGTGATTATTTTGTTGCCGCACACATTGAATAGAAAAAGACTCTGAGCATGCGCAGTGTAGTTTTTACAGAACCCATTCACTTTGACAGTGAGAGAGAGGGGCTAGATCGGGGCTTGACCCACATCGCTCAAAACGGCTCAATAGGCACACTGTAGACACTAAGTAGAAGAACGCAGACTAAAACAGCAATGCACAGACGAATCAGATGATTAAACATGATCTTAACATATATTTGAACATATATTCTTTTTGCATATTTTTGGAATTATTATTATTTTCATTACTTTCTGCTGACACTAGGTGGGGCTGCCCCTGAGGACGAGTCGCCACTGAACACACATGTCTTTCTTCAAAAAGCACGAACCAGTTACTCAAAAAGAAATATCTGAGAATCCACTCATTAAAACATGTATTTAGCACATCTCTGCACACGTCTCTGCACAGCCCTCCAATTTAAAATATAACACAAGGTAGTCTGTCATATATTCAGTGTGTTATAGAGCAGGGGTGTCCAAACTTTTTTGTCCGAGGGCCACATACAGAAAAATATTCGAAGGGCTGGGCCGCTCACTAGAGGTTTATTGGCTCATAAGTGAAGTTATAAGTTAGCTAAACCAATCAAATGTCAGTAAATGATGCTGCAGCCTACATGACAGCTTTCCATAGGGTTTCATTCATTTTGTTAGCAGCTCATTCCTTAAAAGAGAAGCCTCAGATTGCTCATCATAAGAGGAAATAGGAAGGGTTGTTATTTCAATAAGTTATTGGGCTCTTATCAACTTAGATTTGTTAGAACATATTTGTAATTGACTGAAAGTGGGCTCATTAACACATGAACACTACTGTGTAACATGTTTACAGATATATTTAAGAGTACAATACAAGACAAGCTCAAGTTTCATTTTGTGGGCCGCATGCCATTATACTTTTTGCATTTGGCCCCCGGGCCGTAGTTTGGACATCCCTGTTATAGACCAAACGATTAATAAATAATGAAACATAAGCATTAGTTGCAAAGGAAAGTCAGATTGGTGCATCCAGACAGTCTGAACAGATAGAATGAATGCATGTGCTCTGTTTTATATCACATCAAAGTTAATATCATTGGGTTTTGGACTGATACGACGACACGTTTAAAGACACCACCATTATGGATTTGATGATCGACATGTCCACACATGTTTTACATAGACTCACATACTTTCAAATACCTCAGTCAGTTTCATCCCACAGGCAGTAAGACTGTTAAACACCTGAGCTCTGTGAAGAACATCCATAACATTCATCTGTCATCTTGCAATCTACTTATTTATATAAATAGTTATCACCGCAATAAACCGTATTTAATTTGGTCTTAATGTACATTATTTAATTTCATATTCTGTTCTTGTACATATTCTATTTACATGTATATAGACTTCTTGCTCTATTTGTATGTTATTGTATATGTTGCATTGTTGGAGGAGCTCAGGTCAGAAGAATTTCATTCATTTTTTTTTTTAGAAATCCACATTTCAAGAGAAATTGAGAAACTGGGATCGACGCTAGGCAAAAAAATACGACAAACATCTTGATAATTGATTAATCGTTAAGGAAACTGCTATTTGAAGTCTCTAAAATCTAAAAAATGTGCTGTTCACTGGGTGTTATATCAGATCACAGTGAATATCTTTGGGTTTTAGTCTGAGAAATCCACATTTTGAGAGAATTTGAGAAACTGGGATCGATAGTAGACAATCGATCCCAGTTTAATGATGTTACGCCCAGGTCTAGGGGAACCTAGGCGCAGCATAAAGTTGCACTGTCCCCACTTTTCCCACTCCCAAGAACATGGAGGCCGAGACAGAGAATGTCGTTTGGTAAATGTAATTACCAAAATGATTACAAAGAGGAGTAACAAAACCACAAAACAAACAAACCTTTTAACACAAAAATCTTACCTAACGAATGAGAAAAATAAACGTACAGGCTTCTTACCTACTCTAACGTAAAAACAGGAGAAAACGAATTATCCAAAAGAAAAGGGTTTTGCACTCCTGAGAAAAATAAAGCGTGTCTTCAAAGACAGGTAAAGGAGCTTTTCTTTCTACAGTCTCACAACAGAAGAGAAGGACCGGTATACGGTAATAATAGGTACACAGCACCACAGGACAGATATCTGAACGCAATTGTGTGTTGGGAGAAGTCAAGTCAAAATACAGACAATTATCTGAATACTTGATTCATCGTTAAGGAAATAGCCACTACTTCATTATATATGTTGCATTGTTGGAGGAGCTCAGGTCAGAAGAATTTCATTGCCATGTCTACACTGTAGCTTTGTGCATATGACAATAAAACCTTAGAGTTTGAACGTCTGCACAGCCTTCTCTTGATAACTGGACTCAAACTCACACTGTACATTTCACATTTATATTCAATCTCATATTTAATAATCCAGTCCTGGCTAAATTAAAGTATATATCTAGTCTTTTAATTTCTCTAATGTTCAATGCCTTGTCTTTTCATGCTGCTGCAACGCAAACATTTCCCACATTGGGATCAATAAAGTTCTTCTTATCTGATCTTATCTTAAAATATACCACACAGTAGTCTGACATATATTCAGTGTTCCAAGTCTTTTAGTTTTTATGTTTTTTAGGTTTTTGTATTTAAATGTATATTTTTGACCTCTTTTTGCAACTTATGGTCTGAAGTTGTTTATGTTTGCACCACAATACACCAGAGCTAATCCCTCTGTGTGTACCTGGTGATAAACTTGATTCTGAATTTAGGAAGTTAATGCGTGTTAAAATGTGCAGCAGCTCATGAAGGATATTGACTTCCTCTCATCTGAACATGTCTCCTTCTCCTCTCTCCTCAGGTCCTTGGATGTATAACGAGATGACGATGAGCTCTTCTGATTCCCCACTTTAAATATGTCTATATATTGTTGATCAAATCCATGCTTTCCTGTTGTGTACAAAATGGTGGACCTAATAATAAAGAAACCAATCATTTAAGAACGTGTGTTGTTCTTTTAGTTTTGTATATAAATGCATCATGTTTTCCAAGTTGATCAAATAAACTCATGAATACAAGATTAAAACATAGTTTCTCTATCTTGGTCAAAGTGTTGATGAACCAGTTTGTACCTTTTGGTTTGATGAGCTTCAGGTCACCAGGACTTGCTTTGTTTTTATTTCTGTACTTGGGTACATTTCTACGCTGAAGGATTTTAATTCTGCTCTCTGCAATGAGCAAAAAACGCATTGGTGGCTAAATATATTTGACTAAATATACACTGTAATTAAAAAAGTATTTCCTTATCCATAATTACTCGTGACATATTGCATAGTTATGATATACCCCTGTTCTTTGGAAACAATATACATAAGAAACAAGACTTTAAATCCATATTTATTATATAAGAACTGCAGTGAGTGCATATTTGAGTTGTGTTGTATTTGTTAACACGACTAAAGTACACATTTAATTATTGTTGTAGATTCACATATACACAAACCAAGTATAAAGTCCAGTCGTTGTTCTAATCAGTATTTACATATAAGTGCTTTGTTATTGTTTAACCTTTTATACACTGCAATAAAACAACACAATGATTTGCTTCTGAACATGAAATAGAAACCTTGCAGACAGGTGTTTGCCCCTCTTTGCTCTTCTCTTCACCACCAGATGGCGACAGGAGCCTGGATATCTGTTTCTTTCTCATAAGCAGTAAGTTGTACCAAAGCCCTAGAACTGAAAGAGTTGCGACAGCGGAAGTCCAAAATGCTTGATCGTCTCGTGGTGGTCTCTTTATAGGGCTTTGCTTCAGTCATACTCATACAGGGGCTGTTTCTCAAAGTCGAGGACGCTTCCTTGGTAGGACATGTCCTTCCGAGTCAGGTCCTTCAGAGGCTATAGGCAAGAATCCTTCCTAGCATTCGGAGAACGAAGAATGGAACAGGCTAGCAAGTGTGCAGGTGTGCGTCATATGAGAGGCCCCGCCTTAAATTGAGCGCGATTTGTTTGAAGACTCATAACTGATTTGTGAAGATCGAAGATGTACTTGAGTAACTGTATTTTGTAAAAGGATCATCTCTCCAGGAGAGAACCACTAAACTAACATAACACGTTCTCCTTCTGTTTGCAGCCTTGAAAAAGTCCTGGAGGATAAGCAGCCATAAGAAAATCATAAAATCACCAATCAATAATACAATGTGTATTCATATATCATACTTGATGTCTGCAAACCTCTTTTACACATCTTGGTGCACATTGTAGCATAAACCACAAATATCAAGAAAAGAGGCAAAGTCCAAACAAGATTCATTTTAATTATTTATTTGGAGGCTCTGAAGGATCCTTCCTTGACATTGAGAAGCAGCCACAGTATAGGAAAAGCAATTAAAAAACTTTAAAAATAGAAAAGCATTTCCTTGTGTGTGTGGTTTAGGCATGGATGTATAATAAGAACTGGAACAGCGTCGGAGGCGGGGTCTCGTTCTTTCCTATGAGAGCTGCTCATTGGCGCATGAAGGCAAAATGGCCCAACTTTGAGAGAGCGAAACGTCACAGATTACCCATCATGCCTCACTGTCAGAGCAGAAGAACCCGTATGTGCGCTCACAGAGCATGCGCCCTTAAGCCCCGCCCCCCGAGCGCCCACTCTCGGCTCACTAGAATGAATGAGAGAGAAAATAAATCTAGATTTGTCTTTTAGTGCATTTTATAACTTTAAGGCTTCAGGGTTGCCAACTCTCACGCATCTGGCGTGTGACACACGCTTTCACTCTCAATCTCACGCTCTCACGCTGCCCAAACTATTCTCACGCCAAAAACAAGAATACAAGACTAGAAACGGTTTTGAAAACTTTTGTCACGTAGTGATCGTCTTCTCAATAGAACATCTTTGATCATGTCTTCTGGCCAATCAGAATCACGATAACGGCTTGGTGTTGTTGCAGGAAGTCCCGACGGAGAATACTTTTGCTGTAGTACATCTCTATACATTGATACAACATTACGTGTTGATAGAAATCAACACGTAATGAAATAAGACCCCACGGTTTGATGATTGATAGGTGTGTGGGCTGTCTTTCATTTTGACACACAGAACAATGGGGGCTATCCACCCTTATCCACAATGTAAAGTAATTCACACAGCCTCTTCCCTCTTCTCTCTGTGAGGAGCAGCAGGTTCAGCTTTCAGAACAAAGTCACAAAAAACTAAAATGGCATTCATTTTTTTAAATGTGTAGTAATAGATTTATTTATTTTTCTTCTCAAGAGAGTACCAGAATGTGTATTTTATGTTAGTATTTAAACAAATCCTAAAAATACTCTGGAGCGCATGTGCAGATCAAAGATCCAGTAGAAATGATAAAAAAGTAAAAGTCTGCTGCTTATTGTTCTACTAGGCCAAAATAGAGTCAAAGAGTATATGAGAGTGAGAGTGTGTTAATTAATATATTTGGCAGTTTGGAGTAAGTCTGTAGATTTGTTTGTGTGTGTGTTTCATGTATAGGCCTCTCACGATAATTCATTTTGTTGGATACATTTTCCCGGAAATTATTGCGATAAACGATAATATTGTCGGCACCGTTGTATGACCATTTTAGACCACTGACATAATGATAATATAATAATAATTCAAGTACATCCTTTCAAGCTGCTAGTCACATCCTCATGTAAATGGCAATTTATCGAGGTCAGAAAAGTTATCGAGTTCATTTTTATTTATCGTACGATAAGTCAATTATTTGCTTATCGCGACAGGCCAGTGTTGTAGTCAAGTCACCAATTCACGAGTCCAAGTCACTCTCGAGTCACCACTCTTCGAGTCCGAGTCCAAGTCCGAGTCACCAAGGGAGAGTCGTAGTCGAGTCCGAGTCCAAGTCCGAGTCACCCAAGGAGTGTCTGAGTCGAGTCCGAGTCCGAGTCATCATTACCTGTGTTCGAGTCCGAGTCCAAGTCCGAGTCACCTAAGAAGAGTCCAAGTCAAGTCCGAGTCACAAGTCTTCATGTATTAATCTTCGTGGATATATGTGTTGAAATGTAGCTGCTCCTCTACATTGCTTTTATCCTGTCATGTTATACTAATCTGTCTATTGAACTGCTGTGAAGCCAGTTTGGCTACGATTCTTGTAATAGGTGCTATACAAATATAAAGCTTATTACTAATATTAATATTATTATTATATATAAATAAACTATGTTTAAAATGAATATTTGTATGCCAATATTTTCCTATGGTAAAGTTTTCGTTTTGCACTTTTATTTTGATAGTAATAAGATCGGGACTCTTATTTTGAAGGAACTTTTACCGGTTAAATCGGTTTACAGATAAAGATTGATCCCCAGAAAGCACATGGCTACTTAGCATGCAAATGACGTCATTCTGCATGTTAAGTAGCCATATGTGCTTTCGTGTTATCGGCTGGATCTTTATTTATTGATTAGATCACGTTACTCTGATGATAGTGTTCAAGACAGCCTATATGTCTGAACTCGATGTTTAGAGTAATGTGTTACGCAGCCTTCTCTTCAATATTGTTTCCACATAGAGCATTTTGCGCTGCTCTTTTCCAATGTGGAAGCAGAATGTGTGAAAGCATACAGCGCGATGCGGGGTGTGTCTCTAGACATCTTTAGACTGGAATAGCGGGGCCCAGTACGTGAACTCGCCTCGCAGCCGGTGCACACGCCAGGATAGAGGACATCAGACTCCATAAAAAACTTGCTCGAGTCCGAGTCCAAGTCGGAGCGTCAATGTACAAGTCGAGTCCGAGTCATCGTGGGGGGAAAAATTCACGAGTCCGAGTCCGAGTCCAAGTCAGCGTACGCGATAATTCACGAGTCCGAGGCGAGTCCAAGTCATCGTGCGCGAGAATTCACGAGTCCAAGTCCGAGTCGCGTCAATCCGAGTCGAGTCACGAGTCCCGAAAATCGGCACTCGAGTCCGAGTCCAGGACTCGAGTACTCCATCTCTGCGACAGGCACACAATAAAACAGTGGAAACAAACATGTTTGACTTTCATTAGTGAATGAAACTGTGTGCCCTTTATAGTCTGTGTCCATTATTGTGTATTTGTATATATTGTATATATATCCTATATATATGCTAAGGTCCCACTGCTGACACGATAGCAGTCATTTCGTGCGCATATGTGTAATTAAACCGAATTAAACCCATGATATCAAAATCTCACTCCAGCCAGATACCCAAAGTTGGCAACCCTGACTTTAAGGACCAAATTATTCTAATCAAGGCTATAAAATAGTCAATGGGAACAATAATATTTGGGCCGGGTGACGTCACGGCCTGATACGGAAGTTGCAGTACCGCCGTTTGGACACAACGAATTTTGGGCACAGAGTCCCGCACACTTCCTGGGGGCTTGGGTTTAGGGAGGGCGGCGCCCTATCGCCCCCTATGGGCCAGCCGCCACTGGGTAGAAGTACAAAGTAGCAAAAATATTGAGATACTCAAGTAAAGTATAAGTACTTCAGAATTGTACTTAAGTACAGTATTTGAGTAAATGTGCTTGGTTACTGAACACCACTGGGTTTAATTCACTACCTAAGTATATTGTATTTACATTCACTAGCACAAACAGGTACAGGTTTTTACAGTTTGATAATACAACACAAATAAAACTCCAAATCGCATGCCGAGGTACCAAATGCCCCAAAATCCCAAATCTTACCCAGAAGTCAGTACCAATTGGTAAAATAAGAACAAGCCCTTATTTTTGTCATAACCCGGCTCCTATGCCTGACAAAAATGTGAAAGGATGCAATGGATGCTGGTAAATTAAAGTATTGTATGTAATAAAGTAAACATGTACTTGAAAAAAACTCAAGATAACACCAAAGGAAGGCCGATAGGGTAGCTGCTCTCAGGAAGGAGTCACAGAAAGTGGCCTTCGCTCAGAATCTGTGTTACCTTCAAGGACAAGTGGAAACATGTACAGGTAACAAAACAGAGGACTAGGACTTCAACTGGCACACACTCCACATGGTTTTTTCCTCAGCTCAAGTTGAGCTCTTCGCAAAGATACGGGTCCAGCTCACGGAGAGCATTGATCAGAACCCTGCAGGCTGCAGCTCCTTTTCTTCGCACCGCGTCCACAACCTCTCGTGCTCCGTCATTTTGGGGTTTTGCTCTGGCCGACGTCATTTCAGATTCACTGATCACTTCAGAGTCAAAGAGTTTATCCAGAAGGTCGTTCAGGACAGTTGGAGTCACTCTTTGAATGAACTCTGTCCGAACTGAGCGCAGCCTCTGGTTTGCTGGGACTCTGCTCTCTGCTGGGACTCTGCTCTCTGCTGGGACTCTGCTCTCTGATGGGACTCTGCTCTCTGCTGGGACGCTGCTCTCTGCTCGGACATTTCTCCGGGACAATTCCTTCCTTGGAACTGGAAGAAAAACAGGGAAAATACTTTTGTTAACCAACAATCACATTAAACAGATCTCTTAAAAATTACTCGACATACCCAGAGGGAGATTTCTGTTCACTTGAAGTTATAATATGTAACATTTCCTCATTAATGTATAAAAACTCCTACACCTGTATTATTTATATTTTGTTGAGTTGTGTACAAACATTATCGCAAATGGTTCAGAGAGATGTGTAATTTAATCAAGGTAACAGTACGTTCATCACGGTCTCCTGTAATGGCGGCATATCCACTTAAGCATGGGAAGCTGAAGACTACAACTCCCATAATGCCACGCTGTTTCACCACTGCACAATATTAGTTTTTTATGGTTTTAGAATATAACAGCTTGTGAGTTTAATGTAGTAATGATGCGCTGCCATGGAGCCTTAATAGAGAATGCTATGAGATGGAGCTTTAGAGTTATCCAGTCTATCACTGGGTCTGAGCTCAGGTGGAGTCTTTACCTTCCAGTGACACGCGACATTTCAAGACTTCATTTCCACCTTGGTCCTTGACCTTCAAACCACTGTCTTTGTGCTCGTCGTCAGGGAAACTAGAAATGCCGGGTAGTAGTTTGGTCCAAACCTGGAATCAAATCTTTACTCTGGAAACCAGAAGCAGAAGTTAAATGTTTATCTGGATGTTTCCTGATTGTGAATCCACATGCAGATAAATGTGTGTTAATGATCATTGTGTTTCTTTAGAGGAGTATCAGTGACTCACCTCAGGCTGAATGAAGAAGCCCTCAGGTTCACAGTGCACACTGTAACTGTGATCAATGTCCAGCTCACAGTCGGAGGAGATTGGGATGTTCACAGCACGTCTGTGTTTAACAACCTTCAGAAACAGGACATTTTGATCAATTTAAAACAACATGTTGACAGACCTGCTCTACAGAGATATAAGAATTACAATCAATTAAGAATAACATCATGAGGACATATGTGAGTAGATTAATTAAAGTGTATAGGTTAGATATTTTTGGTTGAAATTCCAACTGGTGCCCAACCAGTCGATTCCCAGTCGAGGGGAGATTACATTACATTGCATTTAGCTGACGCTTTTATCCAAAGCGACTTACAATAAGTGCATTCGACCAGGAAGATACAAACTTGAAGAAAACAGAATCATATAAGTACATCAGGTTTCATAGAGCCAAAACATTTCAAGTGCTAATCAACTGGCTTTAGATAAGCCAGTCCTTTATTAGTATATAAGTGCTTTGTTAGTAATTCTATGTTAGTAATTCTATCGCTCGAGGTGGAGTCGAAAGAGATGAGTTTTCAGTCTGCGCCGGAAGATGTGTGAGCTTTCTGCTGTCCTGATTTCAATGGGGAGCTCATTCCACCATTTTGGAGCCAGGATAGCAAACCGACGTGTTTTTGCAGATGGGAACTTGGGTCCCCCTCGCAGTGCTGGTGTAGCGAGCCGCTTGGCCGATGCAGAGCGGAGTGCACGTGCTGGTTCCCAGTTGATCGCGAGATGTGTCTAAAAATAGAACAACAATATTCTGTTTTATTGTTAATGTCCTATAACATAATCTTCCTGTGCCAGAATAATGCACTTGAACGCATCAAAGCTTTGTGATTGGCGTGACCCCATGTGTCGGGGCGTGGCTGGTGGGCAGTGGGCACTAGTTAGCTGACGTTGTCCGTGGCAACAGGAGTGACAGTCCGCACACACACAAGACCGCAATTATGGCAGAAGCAAAAAAGCCCAAATATATCATTTTCACTCCGAGTGGGAGGATGATTATTTTTTTGTTTATTCCAATTCAAAGTCCATCTGTCTCATCTGCAACGCGAGCGTGGCTTTACTGAAGAAGGGTCATTTAGAGCGGCATTTCAAAACGGTGCACAAGCGCTACGAGACGGAATTCCCTCCTAATTCTGCCCTACGCTCTTCTGTTCGTTGCGTGCATATGTAACAGAGTTAAACATGTGAATACAACATTATAAGTTTATGAATGTTTAATTCATAATAAGTTGTGCATTTTAAGAGATGAGATTGTTTCATTTGATATTTTAAGTTTTGTTTCCCGTTGGAACACCTTCCCATTGCACGTCTTTGTTTACTTCCGGTATGTATTTTCCACCCTCCGCGGACTGGCCATCTGGAGAATCTGGAGAATCACAGAACGGCCGGTCGTCAAAGGCCGGCTCGATTCGCTGACGGGCTTCATTTTTTATGTTTTTAAAAGTTGCACCAACAGAGGTCCGCCGTTTCCCCGCAGCGAGCCACCCTCCCACTTGACAGTTCGCTAGCACTTGGTAAAGAAAAAGGCACCCCTGCCCAACTGCCCTGCACCGAAAAAAGAAAAAAAACTATCTTGTGCGCTCGAGAAAGTTACCGGTTCACCAAGTAGGGGAGATGTGCCTTTACACACCGCCTTCACTGTGTTTACCTGTGTGTGTGTGTGTGTGTGTGTGTGTGTGTGTGTGTGTGTGTGTGTGTGTGTGTGTGTGTGTGTGTGTGGTGTGTGTGTGTGTGTGTGTGTGTGTGGTGTGTGTTGTGGGGAAATATTTTCCAAGGCCCATAACTTTGACCCAGTTTATCAGTTTGTACTGACCTCACTGAGCACAGGCACCTGTAGCCTAGGCTGACACAATTAGTCACATGAAGGAGGGTATAGGTGGGATAGTAGTTAGTTTAGATTTAAATAAAGCTTTTGATAGGGTTATTCATGGATTTTTGTATAGAGTGTTAGAGAAGGCAGGATTTGGGAAAAGATTAATAGGGTGGGTAAGGAGGATTTATAGTAGTGCAGTCAGTTGCGTTAAAATTAATGGGTGGTAACCAATGTGTTTAAGTTAGGGAGGTCGGTCCGGCAAGGATGCCCTATCTGATGCCCCTTTCACCGGCGCTTTTCCAGCTCCGGCTCGGAGCTGGAGTCGGTAAATGCCGCTGAAACACATTAATAAACAATGAACCACGGCACTCTGGAGAAAAGTATAAGGTTGGAGAAGTCGTTATTTAATTTAATCTGGCTTCGCATGATTAAACAACACAGTCTCACGGCATTTCGCGTTATAGTCACAAAATTAATCTATTGATTCGTGTTCACCAACACGATTTCGCCATTTTTTTCGTGTCACACAGAACGATTTTAAAAGCAATGTAAATAATAAGAAATTAGAAGGAAAAAGACATTTAAAAAAATACAGATTTAAGTATTCTGACACAGAACGATTTTAGAAGCAATGCATTTATATTGGTAGTATGTTTCGTGCCTGCACCAAATAATAACAAATTAGAAGGAAAAAAGATGACATAAAATACAGATGTCAGTATTCTGAGGCTCTGAGCCATTTCTTTTCCTCACTGACGGCAAAAAAACTCAGACATTATACAATTTAAAATAAAAGGGATAGGGTTAGGCTTAGGGTAAGATATTGAGTAAGAACATGTTTTTATGAACCACACCGCTTCTGGTCTCCCAAGACCCGACCGGACAAAAAGACGTGTTGCAGGCACGAAACATACTACCAATAGAAATACATTGCATTTAAAATCGTTCTGTGTGACACGAAAAAATGTGAAAATCGTGTTGGTGAACACGAATCAATAGATTCAATTAATTTCGTGACTAATAACACGAAATGCCGTGAGACTGGGTTGGATTAAAAGCAACACGATCATCGACCCGACGCAGTCCCCCCTGTTGTTGTTGTTGTGAGCTCCATTGGGGAGAAAATCAGCGATGTAAACGGTGACGTCATGACACAGCAGTGGCAGCTGGGCGGTGTGAACAGAGAGGGAGCTGAAAAGGGAAACCGGAGCTAAACCAGAAAAGCTCTAGCTAGGAGCTAGAAAGGGAAAGCGCTGGTGTGAAAGCCGCATCAGCAATGCTGTACGCGCTGTCAGCCGAGCCCCTCGCGACTCTGCTGCGGCAAAACAGGTTTATCAAAGGAGTGGAGGTGCCAGGAGGGGGGGTTAGTTTAGTTTATCAGTATGCAGACGACACCACCATTACAGTTAAAGATAGGGAAAGTGTTAGGGAAGTGTTGAAGACAGTCAGTTTGTATGGTAGGGAATCAGGAGCTAGGGTGAATTTAGATAAATCAGAGATGATGTACATAGGACAGGTGTTGTGATATAGGGTTGAAGGAAAATAAGGATTATTTTAGGGTGTTGGGGATCAATTTGGGGATTAAAGATGTGGAGGGTAGGGACAGACAGTATGTAGAGTTAATTAATGGAATAGTGAAGACGTTGAGGTTTTGGAAGATGAGGGGGCTTAAGTTGAGGGGGAAGATAGCTGTAGTGAATGGGTTAATCATGAGTATCACTTTATATAATGACGGTTTTAGATGTGCCGGATAGTGAATGAAATAGATAAGATAGTTAGTGAGTTCATGGGATGGGAGGGGGGTAAGGATAGCTAGAGAAGTGTTAGAAAATGAGTGTAGGGATGGAGGTTTACAGCTGATAAACTTAAGAAGGAAAATTAAAGCAATTAGGATTAAAATGATGGTTCGCTACTTGGGAAATAAGGAAGATCAGTTATGGAAAATATTCTTAAAGGAAAATAAATGTGGAGGATGTGGTGATAGTGCTGTTTTTATGGTGCTAAGAAAGGGGATGTTGAAAGGTTTGAGTGCTTATCAAAGGGAAGTAATGAGTGCATGGGGTGAGTTTTTGAAGTATGTTAGGTATGAGTGTGTGAATGTGCAGCAGGTGTGGGAGCAGCCGATCTTCCTTAACCCAAGGATCACTCATGAGAAGTGTTCCTTATTCAATCTGCCGATGTGGAGAGCGGGGATGAGGAGGGTTAAGGATTTAGTTTTAGAGTATGTACCAGGCTTTATGAAGGCACAGGTGATAGTGGATGAGGTTAGGGAAATAGATGAAGTGATGTATCCAGGGACAGCTGAACGAATGATGGAAGAAATCAAAGATGGAATGCCGAGTGAATGGTTAACAATGATTGAGAGTGAGATCGTTATAGGAAAGGAGAGTGTGGTTGATTTATATGTGGGGAAAGAGGATGTCAATGTTAAAATAGAAGATGTTAAAAAAAAAATATGTATAAATGGTTAAAAGGGGATGTTATTAGGAGACCTGCATCAGAGAGAGTATGGACGAGTGTTGTGAAGGTCTGACTGGTAGAAGAATGTGGGAGAATGTGAAAATGAAATGGAACAGTATTGAATGTGAACATTTTGATTTTTTGTTGAGACATAATCGGGTGTTTAACAATCTGATAATTAGTCATTTTGAGGAAACTGTTGAGAGAGAGTGTGATGTTTGTAGAGACCAGGTTGAAACATGTTTGCATGAGTTTGTTGAATGTAGAGAGCTTGGTGTTTTTTTGGAAGGATGAAAGAGTTAATTGGTAGATGTTGGAATGAATGGTATGTGAGAGAAATGGATTGGAAGGAGCTGTGGCTGTTTGGTGTGACTGAGAAGAAGGATGAATGCAATGTGAATCTATTAAACTATGTTCTGAGCCACGCCAGGCGTGCAGTCCAGATAAGGAGGAACATTGCCCATTTCCAGGGTAAAATGTCTGACGTGTGGCACATAATGAAGAGGACAACAAAAAGGGACATAAACCTTGTTCTCATACACGTGAAAAAGGACATATTTTGTGAGGATTTTGTAAATGGCAGCAAATTAATTGAGATGGATGAGGAGGGAGCATTGTGCTCAACTTTGAAAAGTGACATAAGACACACTACTTTTCAGTGAAATAATGACAGTATATGTCATTTTTTGTATGCGTTTCATACATTATATGCAGAAAGTACTTTATGTAATTGTGATGAACTGTTAAATGTCTATTTTTGATAATAAAAGATAAAAAAAAAAAAAAAAAAAAAAAAGTAGGGGCTTGGACTGTGAGCTGTAGGGTTGCCGGTTCAAGTCCCCAACCAGACCTAAATATGGAGTGCGGACTGCTACTTGGAGAGGTCCCAGTTCACCTCCTGGGCCCTGCCGTGGTGCCCTTGAGCAAGGCATATATATATATATATATATATAAAGTAATAAATAATGAAATGAAAAAAAAAAAAAAAAAAAGTAGGGGCTTGGACTGTGAGCTGTAGGGTCGCCGGTTCAAGTCCCCGAACAGACGTAAATATGGAGTTTGGACTGCTACTTGGAGAGGTCCCAGTTCACCTCCTGCCCTGCCGTGGTGCCCTTGAGCAAGGCACCGGACAACACCCCATTGCTCCCTGGGCGCTGTACACTAGCTGCCCACTAGCTGCCCACTGCTCCTAGTACCAGACTCCTGGTACTAGGATGGGTCAAAGCAGAGAACACATTTCACTGAGTGTGCATTTATGTGTGACTTTAAAGAGGGTTTCATCCCTCCAATTCTATTCTATTCAGTAGGGAGCCTGGGGCCACAACTTCTCTGTGGAAACAGCTGTGGTTTAAAACAAGCATTTAGGCTGATGGTGAGCACATTACCTCCTCCTCAAGGACGTTGTTCTGCAGCAGAAATACATCCAGTATTTGTTCCACTCGGCCCGGGGGTCGTAGGAACAGCAGAATTTGCCCTTTATTCGCCACTTCAGAAGCCTTTTCAATGTATCGATGATAAGGCCAAAGAGAGAGAGGTGAAGCACCTTCACCACCACGTGAGTGTGTGTGACCTCCAGCGGCTCCAAGATGCTCAGGCCTTCATCAGTGATGTGGACGACAGACAACAGGCCGTCCAGGAGCAGCGCTGTGGAGCAAAGAGCTGGTCATCTGTTGCATTGCTGCTAACACAGCTTCATCATCTTCAATGTCACACCACTTTAGCTCAGAGCTAATGTTCATCTAATGTCATTCACTTCGGAGCCTCACTGGGATGTACCAGTTTATATCCTTCACCTTTTATTTGTAATGTTTAATTATTGTTCCGTCCCCCTGTGATCTTTCTGGATGTGAGCGTGCGTAATTATCTTCTAATTCACAAGACTGCTGAAATGTTTGTAATCTGCAGCCAGAGCAGCTTGACTGTGTCCGGTCTCATGTCTGAGTGATTCTCTAGATGTGTGAAGAGTTCTCTAAAGCTTTCAGGGCGTAGAAAGTCTAACTTATAAATGTTGTTGTCTGTTGTTTTGTTTTGTACATGCTTCAGCCAGACTGACAATGTAAAGAGCAGAAAGAGCAAGAGATGGATAACAAAGTCATAATTAATCAAACTGCTAGCTGAGAGTGAGAGTTAGCGTTGAGTTAGCACTGTTAGCAGCTAAACATGCTGTGGACTGACAGGTCACAGTTTAAATGTCTTTAATATCCAGTGAGGAGACTGCAGAGGACCCAAAGAAAATCCAACTCAGTATTTAGAGCTGCATTGCATCGTATGCTTCAATAATGATGTCATGAAACACATCCACTAAATGGATGTTTTAATCATTTCATTCTACTTATTTTGGGGACACGACTATTTTGAATGTAAAGAACAGATTTGGTGTCTGAATTATCTTATCAAGGTTCAAGGTTCAAGGTTCTTTATTTAGTCATACGTAAATAGCTACAGTGTAGTTGTGCCGATGAAAATCTTATGTCACAGGCTTCTCCAACAGAGCAACACAAAACACAGATACACAGAAAAATATATATAAAATATAGTGCAAGTAAATAGTAAATAGTAAATACAAAAAAAATAGTTTTAAAAAAGTGAAATAGTGCAATAAGAGTCTATATGCAAGTTATTGAAATAGGATATATAGGTAAATAGATAAATAATTTTAAATATTTTTTAAGTAGCAGCCAGATGAATGTTAGGGATGTTGTTTCAACTGTTCAGGTGTTTAACAGATTTTGCTTCAACAGTTCTGGTGGTTAACAGTCTTATTGTCTTTGTTAAACTAGTTAACTTTTGAACAGTAGTGGATGGTATAAGGTGCTAAACATTATATAAGTGTATTTGTTAACACTGCAGATGTCTTTACCATCCTCTGTCTCGCTGTGTGGCAGGTGGAGCTGGCAGACGGCAGCTTCATCAGAACTCTTCACGTCGAACAGCGGCCCTGCTGCCTGCTTGCCAGCTGATTGGAGGAGGCTCTCATCCCAAGTTGCCGCCCTGTACAGAAGCTCCGCCTCCTGAGCCATGACGAACACCAGGCCAGTCGAAGCACACTGGAACATACCTGGACCAGGACACCTGAACCTGTAGACACACAAGAGACAAGTTACTACAACAAGCCTTCACTGGCCTGTGTTCTGACTGACAGGTGTTCATCCAGCTGGAGTCTGACCTGGAGGAGGGTTTGTTGAAAGATCTGAAACACCTGATGATTACAGGAGCATCACTGAAGATGTGTCCACATGCATCAGAATGTGTGTAAACACATTTTCATTAATTAACTAAATGTCTAGTCCAGCGAGGATCTAGACTGGTACAAGAAAACAATCCTACACACAGAGGCATTATCTTATTGATGTCGCTGGAAAGAGATTGGATGCAATACCTCAAGCTGAAAGACTGAAATTAAACACAATTAAATAAATATATGTTTTCAATGTGTTTAAAATAATATTTGGTCATGTTATAGGATTACCTGTATGAAGACTCAGTTGTGTGTTCAGGTGAGAAGGATTCAGGAGCCTGGAACAAACAAAGTTATTTATTTTATTAGAAATCAAGTTAAGTTCTAGCTTCAACTCTCAACTGCTCCTCTCTCACCTTTCTGTCTGTCTTCACTTCCTGTTCCACATCGGAGTCACCTGATGGAGAGAAGAGGTGACGGAGAACAATAAGAATAAAACAATAATATTATTGTACTATAAATACCTTTTAAGATCAGATGTATTGTACAATATCTTGATGAATGGAGGGTATGGTTCAGTACTCACAGTTCTTCTGTATCTTGGCTGTGATTGTCTCGTCATTGATCCTGCAGGGATGAACACAATCCAACAGTTTGAGATCAAGTTAAAATAATAGTTTGTTCTTTGAGTTAGTCAGCTTCAGAGTCCTGACTGATCCAATGCTTTACATCACATCATATCTTCTCTGCAAACACTACGACTGACTGCCCACAGCTCTCAGCTGCATTAGAGAATTCACTAGGCATTAGTCCAGGAACATAGAAAAACAAACAGACTTCCTTTTTAACTGTAACATCCCATTCGTCTGTTAATGAGTTGCTCCTGACTGAAATGTGGCGTTGCATTGTCAGCTTGTATTATATTGCTTGATAATAATGAAAGTAAAGAAACATAAGATGAACAAAAGGAGAAACTGCAGACAAATGGTAACCTCCATGATTTGTTGTGCTAAGCTAGGCTACGCCTGGAAGGTGGACTGGAGAGATTCCCCAGTGAGAGGAACCCTCCACCTCCCTGTGTTTAATACAATACTGCTGAACCAGCAGAGAGTCGACCCCTTACTGACATGAGAGTCTCCAGTCTGCAGTCTGGACTCTCCAGAAGATCTCTCAGCAGCTCCACTCCTGAATCCTGCAGATCGTTTCCTCTCAGGTCCAGCTCTCTCAGATAGGAGGGGTTGGACTTCAGAGCTGAGGCCAGAGCAGAACAGCTGATCTCTGACAACCTGCAGCTCTCAGTCTGAATAAGAACACATGATCACATGGTCAGTTCAAACTATTCATCAGTATAAGCATCTTTTAGCTTTATAAAAATGTTGGAAGAAGCAAATACTGAATATATGTTTTGTGTTTGATTGGAAATACTTATTAATTGTACTCCTTTGTCTTTTATATAATGTAGTAAAATAAAGCTTGATGGAGGTTCAGTTTGAATTATGCAGAGTATAATTCTTATTGTAATGTTTACATTTAAAGCTGAATATTGCTCTGCCACTGTCAGGGAAAGAAACCACAGAAGAAGAAAACAGACTTTAGCATCAAGATACTCCGTGAGGATCAGGATCATATCAGCCTGATGTCTGCAGCTCAGAGTCAACACAACTCTCACATATTCATCTCAGCACAGAAGTTAAAGATGGAGAACTGACCTGAGAGTCTCCAGTCTGCAGTCTGGACTCTCCAGAAGATCTCTCAGCAGCTCCACTCCTGAATCCTGCAGAGCGTTGTGACTCAGGTTCAGCTCTCTCAGATGTGATGGGTTGGACTTCAGAGCTGAGATCAGAGCAGAACAGCTGATCTCTGACAAACTGCAGCTCTGCAGACTGAATAAAGAAAACATGATGTAAGTTTAGAAAAAAAGTTTCAGCTTAAAATATTCAAGGTTCAATAATCTGTTTATAGCTGGAGAAGTAGAGAATGTAGGAGTTTATAAAGTGGACATCCTGACAGGTTAAAAACTGTAAGATCCAGAAAGAGAAAAGAGCTCTCATTAATATGAAAGACAACGTGCTTCACCTTCAATAAAAAGTGGAGACTTCACATCTGAACCTCTGCTCCATCTACACTAACTCATGATGTGCAGCCAGACTAATACAAACCCACTGAAACTGATTCAACTCAAGATCACACAGTTTACAAATATGACAAATATGTCGGGATGAATTTAGAAGAAATGTGATAAAAAATAAATAGAGAATATTTATTTTAGGAATAGTGGAGCCATACATCCAAAGCATCTTCAGTTTAAACTCCTCAGTCAGTATGAGCATCATGTAGCTTCATACAAATGTGGAAATATTTGTTAGTGTTTGATAGTTTTAATATAAATATTTAATTATTGTATTCATGTGTTTATAATGTCATTTATTTAAAACACATGATGGAGAATATAAGATGAATTTGAGGTTTTTAGGAGGTTCAGAGTGAATTATGCAGTTTGATTTTTCCTTAAAGAGCAACTTGCAGGTTAGAGACCCCAGTGAATAAATGTGTAGGAAAATGATGTATACACTAGATTTTCAAAATAATATACATAAATAAACACTACAGTGACATCTGGCGTGTTTCTGTAAGACATTTTTACTTCCGCATAAAAAAGACCACCCGCGTGTGACGTCACATGAGGGAGAGCGGCCGGTCTAACGTATTAATAAACATGGATCACAATGCTACTTTTGACACAGAAGAGGTTGAAAATGTATATTCGAATGCATATGACGGACCACAACCTTATAATGATGAGCCTGCTAGGCGTCCAAGAGACCAGGAGCAGCCAAGGATTAGAAGGAATAACGGCCATCGGAGAGAAATGGAGCTGTGGTGTGAGGAGAACCAGTGGGAACAGGGCAGCTGTCTTGGTGAGTGACCGGCGTTAGCTACAGTTCATGTTAGCTAACGTCGGTCACATCACAACATTGTAAAGTTAGCTATCATATATCAGGCTATAACTAAAGTAGTATTGATCATATAGAAACGTTACTGGCAGGACTGTTGATACTGATCCATGACAGAAACTAATGCGCAAGTATCAGCCGTATCTCGCGTTACCTAATGCAACTCCACACTACGTCTGACGGTGCTGTGTACCGGAGGGGAGAGAGAGGAGAAGGGGGGAGAGAGAGAGGAACGAAGGGGGGGAGAGAGAGAGGAGCGAAGGGGAGAGAGGAGCGAAGGGGGGAGAGAGAGAGGAACGAAGGGGGGAGAGAGAGAGGAACGAAGGGGGGGAGAGAGAGGAACGAAGGGGGAGAGAGAGAGGAACGAAGGGGAGAGAGAGGAGCGAAGGGGGGGAGAGAGAGAGGAACTAAGGGGAGAGAGAGACGAGGGGGGGAGAGAAGAGGAACGAAGGGGGGGAGAGAGAGGAACGAAGGGGGGAGAGAGAGAGAGGAACGAAGGGGGGAGAGAGAGAGGAACGAAGGGGGGAGAGAGAGAGGAGCGAAGGGGGGAGAGAGAGAGGAACGAAGGGGGGGAGAGAGAGAGGAACGAAGGGGGGAGAGAGAGGAACGAAGGGGAGAGAGAGAGGAGAAGGGGGGAGGAGAGAGGAGCGAAGGGGGAGAGAGAGAGCGAAGGGGAGAGAGAGAGGAGCAGAGGGAGAGAGAGAGAGCGAAGGGGGAGAGAGAGAGGAGCGAAGGGGGGAGAGAGAGAGGAACGAAGGGGGAGAGAGAGAGCAGCGAAGGGGGGAGAGAGAGAGGAGCGAAGGGGGGGAGAGAGAGAGCAGCGAAGGGGGAGAGAGAGAGGAGCGAAGGGGAGAGAGAAGAGCAGCGAAGGGGGAGAGAGAGGAGCGAAGGGGGGAGAGAGAGAGGAACGAAGGGGGAGAGAGAGAGCAGCGAAGGGGGAGAGAGAGAGGACGAAGGGGGAGAGAGAGGAACGAAGGGGGGGAGAAGAGGAGCGAAGGGGGGAGAGAGAGAGGAACGAAGGGGGAGAGAGAGGAACGAAGGGGGGAGAGAGAGAGGTGCGAAGGGGAGAGAGAGAGCAGCGAAGGGGAGGAGAGAGAGAGGAGCGAAGGGGGGAGAGAGAGAGGAACGAAGGGGGGGAAGAGAGGAACGCATGGGGGAGAGAGAGGGGAGGAACGATGGGGGGAGAGAGGAGCGAAGGGGGAGAGAGAGAGGAACGAATGGGGGAGAGAGAGGAACGCATGGGGGAGAGAGAGAGGAACAAAGGGGAGAGAGATGTAATACGGTGTCCTGATGAGCGTGTTCTTTGATAGGCCTCAGCTGTGGAGAGTATGTGCTGCAGGGAGGTGGATGCACCTCGCACAACGCACCCAGGAACAAAGCTAGCTCCGGTCCTTTTCCTGTTAGGGAAACTGTGGACTCGATGTCCTGACAGAAGCTCACCATGATTACAAATGGTGCAATGCAATGTGAAATGACCCAAAAAATACCAGCTCACTAAATCACAACCGCTCAAACCAACTACAAACTACTACCGCGGATTGGGCAGAGAAGGGGTCCGAGAAAGTTGCTCCCCCATGTGACGTAATATGACACGTTTGACGTATGACGTTAAAAAAAAGCTGTTTTTAGTAGCAGAGCTCAAAACGGCTCCTTCCCCTCTGAATTCCTGCCCTTATGTCTCGTAAAACATATCAAATACTGCATTCACTTTTTTAAATGTAATTTTCAGGCAAGGTTAAGAATAAATGTAGTAAAAGAAAAACCTGCAAGTTGCTCTTTAACATTGCTCTGCCACTGTCAGGGAAAGAAACCACAGAAGAAGAAAACACTTTAGCATCAAGATACTCCGTGAGGATCAGGATCATATCAGCCTGATGTCTGCAGCTCAGAGTCAACACAACTCTCACATATTCATCTCAGCACAGAAGTTAAAGATGGAGAACTGACCTGAGATCCTCCAGTCTGCAGTCTGGACTCTCCAGAAGATCTCTCAGCAGCTCCACTCCTGAATCCTGCAGAGCGTTGAGACTCAGGTACAGAACTCTCAGATGTGATGGGTTGGACTTCAGAGCTGAGATCAGAGCAGAACAGCTGATCTCTGACAAACTGCAGCCCTGCAGACTGAATAAAGAAAACATGATGTAAGTTTAGAAAAACAAAGTTTCAGCTTAAAATATTCAAGGTTCAATAATCTGTTTATAGCTGGAGAAGTAGAGAATGTAGGAGTTTATAAAGTGGACATCCTGACAGGTTAAAAACTGTAAGATCAAGAAAGAGAAAAGAGCTCTCATTAATATGAAAGACAACGCGCTTCACCTTCAATAAAAAGTGGAGACTTCACATCTGAACCTCTGCTCCATCTACACTAACTCATGATGTGCAGCCAGACTAATACAAACCCACTGAAACTGATTCAACTCAAGATCACACACTTTACAAATATGACAAATATGTCGGGATGAATTTAGAAGAAATGTGATAAAAAATAAATAGAGAATATTTATTTCAGAATAGTGGAGCCATACATCCAAAGCATCTTCAGTTTAAACTCCTCAGTCAGTATGAGCATCATGTAGCTTCATACAAATGTGAGAAACAGCTAAAACTGAACATATTTGTCAGTGTTTGATAGTTTTAATATAAATATTTAATTATTGTATTCATGTGTTTATAATGTCATTTATTTAAAAACATGATGGAGAATATAAGATGAATTTGAGGTTTTTAGGAGGTTCAGAGTGAATTATGCAGTTTGATTTTTCCTTAAAGAGCAACTTGCAGGTTACAGACCCCAGTGAATAAATGTGTAGGAAAATGATGTATACACTAGATTTTCAAAACAATATACATAAATAAACACTACAGTGACATCTGGCGTGGTTTCTGTAAGACATTTTTACTTCCGCATAAAAAAGAGCACCCGCGTGTGACGTCACATGAGGGAGAGCGGCCGGTCTAACGTATTAATAAACATGGATCACAATGCTACTTTTGACACAGAAGAGGTTGAAATGTATATTCGAATGCATATGACGGACCACAACCTTATAATGATGAGCCTGCTAGGCGTCCAAGAGACCAGGAGCAGCCAAGGATTAGAAGGAATAACGGCCATCGGAGAGAAATGGAGCTGTGGTGTGAGGAGAACCAGTGGAGAACAGGGCAGCTGTCTTGGTGAGTGACCGGCGTTAGCTACAGTTCATGTTAGCTAACGTCGGTCACATCACAACATTGTAAAGTTAGCTATCATATATCAGGCTATAACTAAAGTAGTATTGATCATATAGAAACGTTACTGGCAGGACTGTTGATACTGATCCATGACAGAAACTAATGCGCAAGTATCAGCCGTATCTCGCGTTACCTAATGCAACTCCACACTACGTCTGACGGTGCTGTGTACCGGAGGGAGAGAGAGGAGCGAAGGGGGAGAGAGAGAGGAACGAAGGGAGAGAGAGAGGAACAAAGGGGGGAGAGAGAGAGGAACGAAGGGGGGGAGAGAGAGGAACGAAGGGGGGAGAGAGAGAGAAGGGGGAGAGAGAGGAACAAAGGGGGGAGAGAGAGAGGAACGAAGGGGAGAGAGAGAGGAACGAAGGGGGAGAGAGAGGAGCGAAGGGGGGAGAGAGAGAGGAACGAAGGGGGAGAGAGAGGAACAAAGGGGGGAGAGAGAGAGGAGCGAAGGGGGAGAGAGGAACGAAGGGGGGAGAGAGAGGAACGAAGGGGGGAGAGAGAGAGAGAGGGGGAGAGAGGGGAACGAAGGGGGGAGAGAGAGGAACGAAGGGGGGAGAGAGAGGAACGAAGGGGGGAGAGAGAGAGAGGAACGAAGGGGGGAGAGGGAGGAACGAAGGGGGGAGAGAGAGAGGAACGAAGGGGGGGAGAGGAGGGGAGGGGGGGGAGAGAGAGAGGAACGAAGGGTGGGAGAGAGAGAGGAACGAAGGGGGGAAGAGAGAGGAACGAAGGGGAGAGAGAGAGGAACGCATCGGGGGGAGAGAGAGAGGAGCGAAGGGGGAGAGAGAGGAACGAAGGGGGAGAGAGAGGAACGAAGGGTGGGAGAGAGAGAGGAACGAAGGGGGAGAGAGAGAGGGAACAAAGGGGGAGAGAGAGAGGAACGTATCGGGGGAGAGAGAGAGGAGCGAAGGGGGGAGAGAGAGGAGCGAAGGGGGGAGAGAGAGGAGCGAAGGGGGGAGAGCAGTGTTAATTTTGGCAGCTGTTTTTGATTTAGTCTTAGTCTTAGTCTTTAGACGAAAATGGTAATTAGTTTTAGTCACATTTTAGTCATTTCTATCCTTCATAGTTTTTAGTCTGTTTTAGTAGTTTTAGTCTAGTTTTAGTCTAGATTTAGTCGACGAAAACTCAAAACGTTTTAGTCTACTTTTAGTCGATGAAAAATTACATTTTAGTCAACTTTTAGTCAAATGTTTTCTCTCTTTAAACCAATTCAGTTAGGCAAATACAGGTTTCTGACATTGTAACCAAGGTGACAGCATCAGTGTTGAAATTCGTAAAGCAACATTTCACTCTCTTAACACTTTACTTGTGTAATATCTAGGGTGGGTATCGTTAAGGTTTTCTACGGTACTGCTAGTCCTTATCAATACTGCTTATCGATCCGGTACTTTAACGGTATTCTTGTATTTACTTTTTGTTATTTTTTAAAGGAAAAACGAACAAATTGTTAACCGAATTAATTGCTTTATTTAAAATGTGAATAAATTAATATATATATTATGTTAAAATATTGTACTGTACTTGAGTAAAATGTTGAGGTACTTGTACTTTACTGGAGTATTTAAATGTTTTGCTACTGTGTACTTCTACTCCACTACAGTTCATAGTTAAATGGTGTACTTCTACTCCACTACATGTATTTAATACCTTTAGTTACTTTACAGATGTGGATGAATGATGTGAAATATAATCAAGTGTTAACTCACACTTTAGTAAATTCACAAGCTACCCTGCAGTATACAGATATTAATATATCATTCAAACTAGCTGCACCTTTACCAGCTTTGAGAACACTTTAATGATCAATCATTATAAAACATATCATATTATTATTCTGAAATGGAACAATCTGCACAATCACTACTTGTACTGTCGCTACTTTAACTATATTTTGATGATCATACTTTGACTTGAGGAACTCTTCCTACACTGGTATTTTTTTTACTTAGCGACAAGATCTGAGTACTTCTCCCACCTCTGCACACCTGATGTGATAACGTTACTCGTAATTGGGGCAACAGAGCTACGAGTTAAGGAAGTCGAAATTGTGCATTTCTCCGACTGAATATGACGCCTTTTGGCCGGCTGTTTGGACAGACTACTCTACTCGTGTCAACGCGCTAACGCGAACACATGGCAAACGAGCTTTGTCCACATCGAGTCTTGTAGAGTGTCTCTATACTCTTGAACGCTCCGTCCCCGGCAGATCTGTGTGCCGCTGCAGCGTGTCTGTTAGGCCCCGCCCCCCGCACACAGAGAGGAGATCGCTCTTCTGGAGTGAAGAGAGCGGAAATAATGATATTGCAAGTTAGAAATGTAAGATGCATTTTGACAGACAAGACGGGCAATTGGGGGAAAATATGCTGCATTTTGAATGTCCGCTAGTCCACCATTAACACCTTAGTCCCGTCTCGTCTCGTCAACGAAAACTAAATATACATTTCGTCAAATTTTCGTTATCAAGAATCTATTTTTAGCTCGTTATCGTCTCGTCTTAGTCATGTAAAAAAAGGTTGTTGACGAACATTTTTCGTCATAGTTTTCGTTGACGAAATTAACACTGGGAGAGAGAGAGCAGCAAAGGGGGGGAGAGAGAGAGCAGCGAAGGGGGAGAGAGAGAGAGGAGCGAAGGGGGAGAGAGGAGAGCAGCGAAGGGGGAGAGAGAGAGAGGAGCGAAGGGGGAGAGAGAGAGAGAGCGAAGGGGGAGAGAGAGAGAGAGCGAAGGGGAGAGAGAGAGGAACGAAGGGGGAGAGAGAGAGAGCAGCGAAGGGGGGGAGAGAGAGAGAGCGAAGGGGAGAGAGAGAGAGAGGAAGGGGGAGAGAGAGAGAGAGCGAAGGGGGAGAGAGAGAGAGAGCGAAGGGGGAGAGAGAGAGAGGAGCGAAGGGGGAGAGAGAGAGAGAGCGAAGGGGGAGAGAGAGAGAGAGAGCGAAGGGGGAGAGAGAGAGGAACGAAGGGGGGAGAGAGAGGAACGAAGGGGGGAGAGAGAGAGGAGCGAAGGGGGGAGAGAGAGAGGAGCGAAGGGGGGAGAGAGAGAGAGGAACGAAGGGGGGAGAGAGAGGAGCGAAGGGGGAGAGAGAGAGAGGAACGAAGGGGGGAGAGAGAGAGGAGAAGGGGGGAGAGAGAGAGGAACACGGGGGGGAGAGAGAGAGGAGCGAAGGGGGGAGAGAGAGAGCAGCGAAGGGGGAGAGAGAGAGAGGAGCGAAGGGGGGAGAGAGAGAGAGCAGCGAAGGGGGAGAGAGAGAGGAGCGAAGGGGGAGAGAGAGAGGAAGCAGGGGGGGAGAGAGAGCAGCGAAGGGGGGAGAGAGAGAGGAGCGAAGGGGGAGAGAGAGAGAGGAACGAAGGGGGAGAGAGAGAGGAGCGAAGGGGGGAGAGAGAGAGAGGAACGAAGGGGGGAGAGAGAGAGAGCGAAGGGGGAGAGAGAGAGAGGAACGAAGGGGGAGAGAGAGAGAGGAGCGAAGGGGGGAGAGAGAGAGGAACGAAGGGGGGAGAAGAGAGGAACGAAGGGGGGAGAGAGAGAGAGGAGCGAAGGGGGGAGAGAGAGGAGCGAAGGGGGGAGAGAGAGAGGAACGAAGGGGGGAGAGAGAGAGGACGAAGGGGGAGAGAGAGAGAGGAGCGAAGGGGGGAGAGAGAGAGAGGAACGAAGGGGGGAGAGAGAGAGGAACGAAGGGGGGAGAGAGAGAGAGGAACGAAGGGGGAGAGAGAGAGAGGACGAAGGGGGGAGAGAGAGAGGAGCGAAGGGGGGGAGAGAGAGAGGACGAAGGGGGGAGAGAGAGAGAGGAACGAAGGGGGGAGAGAGAGGGGCGAAGGGGGGAGAGAGAGAGGAACGAAGGGGGGAGAGAGAGAGGAACGAAGGGGGGAGAGAGAGAGGAACGAGGGGGAGAGAGAGAGAGAAGGGGGGGAGAGAGAGAGGAGCGAAGGGGGGAGAGAGAGAGGAAGCGAAGGGGGGAGAGAGAGAGAGACGAAGGGGGAGAGAGAGAGGAGCGAAGGGGGAGAGAGAGGAACGAAGGGGGGAGAGAGAGAGAGCGAAGGGGGGAGAGAGAGAGGAGCGAAGGGGGGAGAGAGAGAGGACGAAGGGGGGAGAGAGAGAGAGGAACGAAGGGGGGAGAGAGAGAGGAGCGAAGGGGGGAGAGAGAGAGGAACGAAGGGGGGGAGAGAGAGAGGAACGAAGGGGGGGAGAGAGAGGGGAAGGGGGAGAGAGAGAGGAACGAAGGGGGGAGAGAGAGAGGAACGAAGGGGGGAGAGAGAGAGGAACGCAGGGGGGAGGAGAGAGAGAGGAAGAAGGGGGGAGAGAAGAGGAGACGAAGGGGGGAGAGAGAGAGAGAGCGAAGGGGGGGAGAGAGAGAGAGCGAAGGGGGGAGAGAGAGAGGAGCGAAGGGGGAGAGAGAGAGGAACGAAGGGGGGGAGAGAGAGAGAGCGAAGGGGGGAGAGAGAGAGGAGCGAAGGGGGGAGAGAGAGAGGAGCGAAGGGGGAGAGAGAGAGAGGAACGAAGGGGGAGAGAGAGAGAGAGGACGAAGGGGGGAGAGAGAGAGGAACGAAGGGGGGAGAGAGAGAGGAGCGAAGGGGGGAGAGAGAGAGAGAACGAAGGGGGGAGAGAGAGAGGAACGAAGGGGGGAGAGAGAGAGGAGCGAAGGGGGGAGAGAGAGAGGAGCGAAGGGGGGAGAGAGAGAGAGGAAGAGACGAAGGGGGGAGAGAGAGAGGAACGAAGGGGGGAGAGAGAGAGAGGAACGAAGGGGGGAGAGAGAGAGGAACGAAGGGGGGAGAGAGAGAGGAGCGAAGGGGGGAGAGAGAGAGAGGAACGAAGGGGGGAGAGAGAGAGGAGCGAAGGGGGAGAGAGAGAGAGGAGCGAAGGGGGGAGAGAGAGAGGAACGAAGGGGGGAGAGAGAGAGGACGAAGGGGGGAGAGAGAGAGAGGAACGAAGGGGGGAGAGAGAGAGGAACGAAGGGGGGAGAGAGAGAGGAGCGAAGGGGGGAGAGAGAGAGGAGCGAAGGGGGGAGAGAGAGAGGAACGAAGGGGGGAGAGAGAGAGAGGAGCGAAGGGGGAGAGAGAGAGAGGAACGAAGGGGGGAGAGAGAGAGGAACGAAGGGGGGAGAGAGAGAGGAGCGAAGGGGGGAGAGAGAGAGAGCGAAGGGGGGAGAGAGAGAGAGGAACGAAGGGGGGAGAGAGAGAGGAGCGAAGGGGGGAGAGAGAGAGAGGAACGAAGGGGGGAGAGAGAGAGGAACGAAGGGGGGAGAGAGAGAGGAGCGAAGGGGGAGAGAGAGAGAGAGAGAGAGGAACGAAGGGGGAGAGAGAGAGGACGAAGGGGGGAGAGAGAGAGAGGACGAAGGGGGAGAGAGAGAGAGGAACGAAGGGGGGAGAGAGAGAGGAGCGAAGGGGGGAGAGAGAGAGAGGAACGAAGGGGGGAGAGAGAGAGAGGAACGAAGGGGGGAGAGAGAGAGGAGCGAAGGGGGGAGAGAGAGAGAGAGCGAAGGGGGGAGAGAGAGAGAGGAACGAAGGGGGGAGAGAGAGAGGACGAAGGGGGGAGAGAGAGAGAGGAACGAAGGGGGGAGAGAGAGAGGAACGAAGGGGGGAGAGAGAGAGGAGGACGAAGGGGGAGAGAGAGAGAGGAACGAAGGGGGAGAGAGAGAGGAACGAAGGGGGAGAGAGAGAGAGGAACGAAGGGGGGAGAGAGAGAGAACGAAGGGGGGAGAGAGAGAGGAACGAAGGGGGGAGAGAGAGAGAGGCGAAGGGGGGGATCAGGATCATATCAGCCTGATGTCTGCAGCTCAGAGTCAACACAACTCTCACATATTCATCTCAGCACAGAAGTTAAAGATGGAGAACTGACCTGAGATCCTCCAGTCTGCAGTCTGGACTCTCCAGAAGATCTCTCAGCAGCTCCACTCCTGAATCCTGCAGAGCGTTGACTCAGGTACAGAACTCTCAGATGTGATGGGTTGGACTTCAGAGCTGAGATCAGAGCAGAACAGCTGATCTCTGACAAACTGCAGCCCCAGACTGAATAAAGAAAACATGATGTAAGTTTAGAAAAACAAAGTTTCAGCTTAAAATATTCAAGGTTCAATAATCTGTTTATAGCTGGAGAAGTAGAGAATGTAGGAGTTTATAAAGTGGACATCCTGACAGGTTAAAAACTGTAAGATCCAGAAAGAGAAAAGAGCTCTCATTAATATGAAAGACAACGTGCTTCACCTTCAATAAAAAGTGGAGACTTCACATCTGAACCTCTGCTCCATCTACACTAACTCATGATGTGCAGCCAGACTAATACAAACCCACTGAAACTGATTCAACTCAAGATCACACACTTTACAAATATGACAAATATGTCGGGATGAATTTAGAAATGTGATAAAAAATAAATAGAGAATATTTATTTCAGGAATAGTGGAGCCATACATCCAAAGCATCTTCAGTTTAAACTCCTCAGTCAGTATGAGCATCATGTAGCTTCATACAAATGTGAGAAACAGCTAAACTGACATTATTTGTAAGTGTTTAATAGTTTTGATAGAAATATGTATTAACTATATAAACTGTTTATTATATCATTTATAAAAGAAACCTGATAGAGAATATAAAATGAACTCCAGGTGTTTCAATGTTCAGAGTGAATTATGAAGTGTAGGATTTTCTTGTTGTATTTTAATGTAAAGCTCAACATTAGTCTGCCACAGTCAACACATGTTCTGTAGAATCCCATATGTCTGGTAACAAGCTGCACTGACTAACATGTGGCTTTGCATTGTCAGCTTGCATTATATTGTTCTTGGGAGAATGAAAGAAAAGAAACATAAGATGAACAAAAGGAGAAACTGCAGACAAATGGTAACATCCATGATTTGTTGTGCTAAGCTAGGCTACGCCTGGAAGGTGGAACTGGAGAGATTCCCCAGTGAGAGGAACACCTCCACCTCCCTGTGTTTAATACAATACTGCTGAACCAGCAGAGAGTCGACCCCTTACTGACCTGAGAGCCTCCAGTCTGCAGTCTGGACTCTCCAGAAGATCTCTCAGCAGCTCCACTCCTGAATCCTGCAGCTTGTTGTAACTCAGGTCCAGAACTCTCAGATGTGAAGGGTTGGACTTCAGAGCTGAGATCAGAGCAGAACAGCTGATCTCTGACAACCTGCAGCGCTCAGACTGAATAAAGAAAACATGATGTAACTTTAGAAAGCAATGTTCCTAGAAAGGGCGCTCAAGTCATTTCTGGCCCCGCCTACTTTCATTAGAGCGAAGTGTAAAATAATAGTGTCTTCATGTCTTAAAGCTGCTGAGTCATATACTGCACCTCAAACAACAAATAAATCCAGAGTTACAGTTTCTTTACTTCCTCTACAGAAAAAAGGACAGTGAAAGAAACTCAGAAATCTCAGTTTCAGATGAAGCCTGCTGCAGACCCACCGGACATCCAAGGAGATAATAAGGTTCTCTAAGGTTTAATAATCGGTGATAATCGGTGATAAGAAGATGCAATTACAGTATGTATACAGATTTCATTGATCATGAGAAATGTGAATAAAAATAGCTCACAGTTTAGATTGTTTAGATTTCAAAATAAGGATTGCATTATCTGTAAATAAATCCCATAAAACAATACATCATTACAAATAACATGAAAGGAACAATGTGAACTTGGTTCAGGCGGCATCCAACTATTCAGGTCACTCACAATAACTTGTCGTGTAAAGGTCATCGCTTTCAGCAAGCCACAGTTGGTATAGTTAAAATAATCCTTGTAGCAATTCACTCTCAACACTGCACTCTGCTTCCAGTCAATTAGCCTTCAACTGAGTCCAGCAAAAGCTTCACATGGATAGTTTGCCGCCCACTCATGGCTTCTGTACATTTGCACTCTTCTCTTTGTTACAGTAATCATACGGGAACAAAATATATTTCTAAAACATGCTTTGAGGAAAAAGATCAGTTGTTTCCTTGCTTGGAGCATAAGTTAAATGGATTTGAATCAAAGATGGATTCCCCAATAACTACTCGAAGCAGCCAACCGATGTTCTGTAACAGACAGAAGTAACTGTGATTGAGTGGAGCTGGCTATTTTTGAGGTATGGCCTCCTGAGGGGAGAGTGCTGTCCGCTGGAGCAAGTTGCCCTCGTAATGTTTTGTCTGATGGTCTGTCTTCTCAGGGTATTGAGGGCGCTCCATGCTGCCCTAAATGCATTTTGCTGCAGGGAACATTCGGGGCTGTTTGGACGAAGATTGTGAGAAATCAATCTCCAAGTTTGCTGATGCTTCTGGGCAGAAGTGACGAGATAATGTAGACTGTCTCTATATAGTTATCAAGTGCATTATCTTTTTTTTGTGTTGCCTAAATCCACGTTTCTCTTGTTTGAACTTTATAATGACACGCCAATGTTTCGGCAGATACCTGGATAATGCCTACAATCATATATTTCATTTATGTTATATACAATCAGAATCATTTCATAATAATAAATAATATCTCTAAGGTTTAATAATCGGTTCAGAGCTCAAAATGGTTTTAATGTCAGCAATGATGTGGAAACCCCTCTCCCACTCCGGCCTCCCTCTACCTGCTCCCTCCTCCAGCTCACCTGTGGGAAATCCTTTCCCCCATGAACAAAGAAGCTGGCTGGCCTCATGCAACTCCTGAGAACCAATCGTTTGAGTAAATAATCAGTACGTGTTCCTTTCCTTTGTATTGTATGTTCATAGCAGCTCCAGTAGTTTACCTCCCTATTTTCTGTACCGTTTAGATTTGGTTACTTTATTTCTACATTACATATAATAATGTAGAAAGATAACTGCTTTGCTGGAGTATCATTTGAAGTATGAATGTTATGTTTGAACTAACTAAGATGTGTTGTACTTTCCTACCAGATCAACCAGACAACAATTAAGACAAACAAGAATCAACAAATTACAATAAAACAATGATCTGGAACTCCTGCCTCCATGTGCTCATCTTTAAATCCACTGCGTTGACTGTTTAGTCCTTGAACCAACCACCCTCACCACCCTCCATATTCTTCAAAGGATGTAGATTCAAAACAATTGATAAGCTCAAACTCTCTGCAGCAGTTTTTCTCAGCAACATCTTTGACCTCCTTCATCTCCCTCACAGCTCATCAGTACTGACAGCATCTTCACTGACTCATGGAGCACAGTGAGAGTGAAGGCTGAAAGGATATCTCACATGAGAGCGGTTGGACTTCAGAGTCACACATTTACTTTCTCTGCTTTTTGTTGTCTTTAAAATACTCAGCCATTTAGAAAGAAATATAAAATAATTTAAATGTCTTTGAACTCTTAGTACTAAACTCTGGAATTAGAAATAATATAAATGTTAAATAAATAGAAATCCACATGAACTACAGCCAGTGATCTGACCTGAGAGACTCCAGTTTACAGTTTGGACTCTTTAGTCCAGAACTCAGCATCTCCACTCCTGAATCCTGCAGCTTGTTGTCTCAGGTCAGCTCTCTCAGGTGGGAGGGGTCGCACTTCAGAGCGGAGGCCACGACTTCACAGTCAGAGTCTGAGATTCCACAGTTAGGAATCTGCAATGACACATATATTACAGCATGTTATTATAAAACAAGGGGAAACATTACATTTACTTCATGCATTTGTTGAAAAAACATTTTGAATATAATGTTTTGAATAACTCTGATGTTAGTACAATTAATATTTTATTGAGTTTGCTGTAAGCATTTTCAGTGTGATCTGATCCCATGTTTGTCCGTCGGACCTACCTTCTGCTGTCAGTGAACAGAAATTAAACAAATCGACAATATAAGAGATGTACATAATGAAAAGTTAATATATTTGGATGTGCATGACACTGAATGCATCATGTGTTGGCTTCTCAAAGCATCTAAGAATGTATAATGCACACAAACATATTGAACAAACCAATAAGTTTACATTATTTTCAACAAAACACCATGAAAAAGATGTTATCTGTGTATCAGCGTTAAAACACAATCTGACCTCTGTTCTTGGTGGGATTATGTAGGTCTTGTTTTAAAAGAGTCAACATAAATCAGATATTACTCTGTGTCTGATTTAACTATTAAGAAACTGCAGTAATGTAATAATAACTTTACTGCATTCACTGATATCTGTGAAATACTGCTGTATGTTGTGATCACATGTTGCTGTGATAAATCATAGGTCCTTCAGAAAAATGAAGAAAAAAAACTGAAACATTTTTAATTATTAGAATAATTACATTTATCTTTCACAGTATTTGAAACAGCAAAAAGTTGAATGTGTTTATTCGAAAACTAAACTTAATATCTACATTAGTTTATAAAGTTAATCACATCTGGACTCACACAGCCTTGCTGCAGTTCATCAAATCTGGAATCACTCTCTGTCGTCCCTCCTCTGATGTTCCGTACTTCTCGTGGTCCAACTCATCCAGAACCTCCTCTGACATCTGCAGCATGTAGGCCAGAGAAGACAAGTAGATCCTGATGTTCTCTGACTTCAGTAATCTGTGATCTCCTGATGGACTGAGTGGTCCTTCATCTCTGTCAGACAGTGGAAGATGTTGATGCTCCTGTCAAGAGAGATTTTATCACTGTGCATCTTCTTCAGGTTGTTGATGGCTCTCTGGATGGTTTCTGGATGGTTGTCTGTGCGACCCAGCAGGCCTCCTAACAGTCTCTGGTTGGACTCCAGAGAGAGGCCGTGGAGAAAGCGGACAAACAGGTCCAAGTGGCCATTTTCACTTCTGAGGGATTTCTTCATGGCTCCCTCCAGGAAGACATCCAGGGATGGGTAATCCTGATCACTGTTATACCTGTTGCTATAGTCTCCCTGCAGGAAGTCCTTCAGTACCTCTGTGTTCCTGTTGGTGTAACAGTGCAGCATGTAGACTGCAGCCAGGAACTCCTGAATGCTCAGATGAACAAAGCAGTAGACTGTTTGCTTGAAGATCACTCTCTCTCTTTTGAAGATCTGTGTACAAACTCCTGAGTGCACCAAGGCCTCTGTGACATCAAGACCACAGCGCTCCAGGTCTTCTTGGTAGAACATGATGTCTCCTTTCTCCAGATGTTCAAACGCCAGCCTCCCCAGCTTCAGAAGAACCTCCCTGTCAGCCTTCGTCAGCTTCTGTGGACTCGTCTCATGTCCCTCACCATACTTCTGCTTCTTCCTCTTTGTCAGGACCAGCAGGAAGTGTGAGTACATGTCAGTGAGGGTCTTGGGCAGCTGTCCTCTCTGGTCTGTAGTCCATGTGGTCCAGAACTGCAGCAGTGATCCAGCAGAAGACTGGGATCAGACACATGATGTGGAGGCTCCTGGAGCTCTTGATGTGAGAGATGATTCTGCTGGACAGGTCTTCATCACTCGATCTCCTCCTGAAGTACTCCTCCTTCTGGGCGTCAGTGAAGCCTCGTACTTCTGTTACCCTGTCCACACACTCAGGAGGGATCTGATTGGACGCTGCAGGTCTGGAAGTTATCCAGACGAGAGCCGAGGGAAGCAGCTTCCCCCTGATGAGGTTTGTCAGCAGCACGTTGACTGAGGACTGCTGTGAGACATCAGACACAACCTCATTGTTTCTGAAGTCCAGAGAAAGTCTGCTTTCATCCAGGCCGTCAAAGATGAGCAGCACTTTGCAGACAGCCAGCTGCTCTGCTGTGACCTTCTGTAAGGTTGGATGGAAAACATGGAGCAGCCTGAGAAGACTGTACTGCTCACCTTTGATCAGGTTCAGCTCCCTGAAGGAGAGCGGGATCACCAGACTGACATCTTGGTTTTCCAAACCCTCGGCCCAGTCCAGAGTGAACTTCTGCACTGAGAAGGTTTTTCCAACTCCAGCGACTCCGTTGGTCAGGACCGCTCTGATGAGAGGTTGGTCAGGTAAGGCTTTAAAGATGTCCTGGCACTTGATTGGAGTTTCATGGAGGGGCTTCTTCTGGGAAGCTGTCTCCAGCTGCCTCACCTCATGTTGGGTATTAACCTCTTCACTCAGGCCTTGTGTGATGTAGAGCTCAGTGAAGATCCTGTTCAGGAGGGTTTCACTTGTATCAGTTCCTTCAGTCACATGTTCACATCTCCTCCCAGACTGATCCGATGTTCATCTAAAACCTCCTGCAGACCACTATCTGCTGAAGGAGAAGGAAACGTGTGAGTAATACAAATAAAACAAATAAATAAAAGGGTTCAGAATGAATGTCTTTGCTGTAACAAATGAACCAGGAAGAATCCTGTTTTCAGACATGAAGACCCCAGCAGACAGATATTTAGACTTACTTCGTACAGTGCTGGTCTCACTGTCTCTCTGCACTCCAGCTCTTGATCTGGATGTGTTCCTCGTTCCTCTGTTGAGATGAACACATCCTTTATAGCACAGGTATATGTACATAATAAAAACATCTTCCTGTCTGGATTCATAACATAATTCAAAGTTGGACACAGCAAGTTCATCGTATATAGCAACTCACACGTCATCAAAATTAGGGCTGGGCGATATGGCCTAAAAATAATATTGCAATATTTTAACCTGTATCGCGATACACAATATAAATTGCGATATTTAGAAATCCCGTTCCATACCCAACACACCAGTATGAGGATTGTTACATTAAGACATTAAGGGCTATTCATGATCATTTGCATCTCGTCTTCATCTACATCGTGGATCACGTCGGAACTTTCAAAACACCAAACACAGTAGCCACACAAATACTCGCTCAGTCTGGTCCACAAAGCCCTGCTCCTCCTCGGGAATAATGCTGAACCAGACGGGCTCGGAGGTAAAGACGGGTGAGGGTGTTTGCGGACGCAAAGGACAGCCATAGACTGTAGAGGACAGCCCGCTAGGGGAAGCAGTGAGGTCTGTTGTGTGTACCATACAGAGTCTATGGTTCATACACATACATTAAAAACACTGAATTAATATGAGGTACTGTAAAGCTCTGGCTGCTGATGTTTTCCTTTACTGATTCAACGTCAGCACGTCAGCACGTCAGCACGTCAGCACGTCAGCACGTCAGCACGTCAGCACGTCAGCACGTCAGCACGTCAGCACGTCACAGCAGAATCTCAACACTGACAGGTTTGTGCGTCAGAGCGTCACACAAATATCTCGATCAAGTTGACATTTTCAAGTTGCGGCTATACGCGGGTACAGGGCCGGCTCGTGGCATAGGCAGTATAGGCGAATCCACCCGCAAATAAGGTGGGAAGAAAAAAAGAATTTCAAAATGTTGTCTCCGTCCTCGGCTCTGTGTGCGTGTGGCACAGCACATTTTGTGTGAGCGAGCGAGACAGAGAGAGGGCACTGGTTACAGGGATTGTTGTTAGCATCCATAGACTGGATATCCAGGGGTGCACATCACTTTTTTAGTGAGTGACTCAGATGAGTACCAGGAGACAGCGTTTGGTACTCACCCCACACGTAGCGTGGTTTTAATAAGTGCAGTCTTCCTCACTATCCTCCTCAGTGTCTCCTTCACTGTCCTCTAGTTCCTCTTCTTGCATGGTAGATGATGAAGATGCTGCAGATGCACCTCCCTGTCCCTGTTTAAGCCTCAGATTTGCTTTCTCCAAAACTTGTTGGCAAAACTGTGAAGTCCTTGCATTTCCTGAGGCCAAGTTGAAGGATCAACTACTAAGAAATGAGCACATGACTTGAAGTCATATCTGATTTCAGATGTGGGAAGTAACTAAGTACACTTATTCAAGTACTGTACTTAGGTACAATTTTGAGATACTTGTACTTTATTTGAGTATTTCTATTTTATGCTACTTTGTACTTCTACTCCACCACATTTATGTAATACCTTTAGTTACTTGACAGATCTGGATTAATGATGTGAAATATAATCAAGTCTTAAATCAGACTTTAGTTACACCTGGAGTAAATTCACAACTCGGAAGCTGCACAGCATCGAACCGCAAGACCCTGCAGCGCATCGTGAACACAGCTGAGAGGATCATTGATGCCTCACTCCCATCCCTCCTGGACATCTACAACACCCTCCTCACCCGCAAAGCACTCAGCATTGCTGGTGACCCCACCCATCCCTCCACCTGCCTCTTCACCCTCCTTCCTTCAGGGAGGATGCTCCGCAGCCTGAGGTCGAGCACCACCCGACTAAAACACGTTTCTTCCCACCAGGCTGTCATGAGGCTGAACTCTCTCCCCTCCTCCCCTCCCTCCCCTCTCCCCCCTGCCCCCACTGGACTATAACTCCCACACACACAGACACTCAAATCCAGCACCAGACACTTTCTTTTTTACACTGCTATGGACAATGTTGCACTAATGTACATTTCCCAAAGATATTGAAGACTGTTATTTTGTATATATTGATTGTTGGGTTTTTATTTAGGTCTTAATGTGTGCATATGTATAAATGTGTCTTTTGATTATGTATATATATATATATATATATATATATATATATATATATGGTATATACATATTTGCATACATATTTTTATATATTTGTTTTTATATTCAGGATTGTGGAAACGGTATTTCGATCTCTCTGTACACACAAACTGGGTCAAACATAAAGTTGAGTTTGAGTTCACAGGAGAAACAGACTCTCACTTTGTTTCTGAGGGTCCAGGTTGATCCCTGAAGTCCAGAGTCTGCTGTAGACCGGTCACTCTTCAGAGACAGACAGCTGGGGACTGGAGACTCTGCTCTCCGTCTGCAGAACAGAAAATGTTTTACACACATCATTGGATTTTGAAAAGAGCAGCTTAACCTGATTAAATATTTTTGGACTTGCTCTGAACTTTCTGTTTTTGAGTCATGCTTGCAGGTTTCAGTCTTTACAATTCATTTGTGAGGATCAATAGTTTGACATGTTTGTATTTTATTCACTTAACTTAACACAAAGTCCTACATTCCGAGTGTCAGAATGATTTCACTAAAGTAGTTTATTTTCTGTCGCTGATGAAGCCAAGGAACCAAGGAAGAAGATCTTCTTTACTTTTCTCTACTGCGTTTCTTTACTGTATGCTTCTCCCTGAGTGTTTAGATAGTTTACATCAGTCTCAGTGATCTCAAACTTATTGGACACCATTAAAACCCTTTAACTGCCGGACCAAGAAAAAAGATATGGAAAAATTATTTGTTTGCATTTTTCTATCAAATGGGCCACAAACAATTTTTATTTAGTTGACTGACCACAGTTTTGTTTTTATGAGCCTCTACCAACTGGTCAAGCTGGCCTTTTATGGTAAAAGTGCATTTTCAACAATCATCATATACAGTACAGTATTTGTATGCATCAAACTCAAATAAAACACAAACTCAAATACATTTGTTTCTTTTATGGAAAATGAGCAATATATACAACCAGATATATTCATAAAAGATAATAAATTATAATTGTAAAAAAAAAAAATGGAAAAAAGTAATGTTAAGGTTTTTCATAATAAAAGAAAGACTTGCTCATCTTACTGTATATGCTGAATTGGCCTAATAGGAAACCACTGGCTTAACAGCAAATGTCTACATCCTGTGTTGGCCTAACTTGCTCATCTGTGTGCAACTTTGGGCTGAGTGCCATGCATGAAAGGTGCTATATCAATTATTATCACTCTTTCACTCTGAGACTCATAAGGCAGTACTAGATTAGTAATATTACCATGAATCTAGCCATTTATTTACCATCTTTTATTGGAAAACATCTCTGAAACTCTGAAAAAGTAATATTGCTAGTTACCATAAAAAGCCAATTCGACCGATTGGTTGAGCATATTTTCCAAAAGATAATTACACCCTTGTTAAAACTTTTTTTGTGCATCAAGTTATCTAAATGTGTTCAGTAAGTGCTCTGACACTAAAATATGTTAAAATTGATATGGTTACCTTACAAAAGTTGACCAAAAAGAGTGATTTCTTCAGCAGTGATTTTTAGCATGCCAACTTCCTCAGTGGAAGCTAGCTGAAGGGCTTTCTGTTCAAACCACAGTGACATCTAGAGGTTGTTTTGTGCATAACACGTCAACCAGATGGTAGAGCTGGCTGAATCAGATGGAGTTACACTTCTTTTTTTTTTTTCAACAAGATATCAAGACACAAAATGTGCTCTACCAAATGGTGGCGCTGGCAGTTAAAGGGTTAACAACATCCTGCCCACCAAGTTCTTACTCTTGTTATTTTCCATCTGAAAAAAATCTATTCAAAAAGATGTTTCTGACCCACGCCACGAGGGTTTAACTTTCTTCTTCTTTGTTTCTGTACTGTGCTCATGTAGTTACGAAATAACAGTTTAGATGATCAGATAACATAAACACTGAATCCTCTTCAGGTCAGTTCACAGGAGAAACAGACTCTCACTTTGTTTCTGAGGGTCCAGGTCGATCCCTGAAGTCCAGAAATGTGCCTTTAGACCCGTCACTCTTCAGAGACAGAGAGCTGGGGACGGAAGATGTGTCCTCCTTCTCATCTTTTGAATCACTCATCTTCTCCAGTCTGACAGATACACCAGTAACACTGCACACACACACACACACACACACACACACACACACACACACACACACACACACACACACACACACACACACACACACACACACACACACACACACACACACACACACACACACACACACACACACCACACACACACACACACACACACACACACACACACACACACACACACAACCACACACACACACACACACACACACACACACACACACACACACACACACACACACACACACACACACACACACACACACACACACACACACACACACACACAATTTTACATTACAATTGAATAAAAAACATCATAATGACAAACCTTGGTTTCAATACAACACATAAGTCAGACTTCTCACAGGTTGCTCATGTAACTATCATAGGAGGCTGTGGCTCAGTGAGGGAGTGCGCTGAACTTCTGATTACTGCAGTCAGCATGTCGTGGGTTTGCCCACATACTGTCACTTTGGATAAAAGCAGAGATTGCAAAAGTACACACACCTTTACTCAAGTGGAAGTACAGATACTCGTGTTTAAAAATACTCTGGTAGAAGTACTGACTAAACTTCTTTTCTCCCCGTTAGTATATGTTGGTAGTGCGTGAGGCCATATGTACAGATATGTACATGGGACATGAAAACAGTGCATCTCATATTGACAAAAATAAACCTCGCTAACCGAGTTTTCCAAATCACTCTAAAAATAAGCCGTTGTGATACACGTGTAGACAACATCTGCAGAATCATAAATGATCATTACATTGGGGTCATTAAACCATTATTTCGCTAAGATAAAA